>CABFKC020000066.1:25659-60863 GCA_901699155.2 Streptopelia turtur
AAGGAATGGGTGCGTGTTGACGCACCGGAAAATAAAGCCTTTGGTTGTGTCCGGAATGAGCCTGCTGGAAGAGTTACGCGCGACCAGCGCGTCGCTGCGCCGACATCTGGAGCATTATTTATTAATGACGGTCAGTATTTATTAATGGCGATCGGTATTTATTAATGATGGTCAATATTTATTAATAACGATCGGTATTTTATTAATGGCGATCGGTATTTATTAATGATTGTCAATATTTATTAATAACGATCGGTATTTATTAATGGCGATCGTATTTATTAATGAGGGTCAATATTTATTAATAATGTCAGTATTTTATTAATGATGGTCAGCATTTATTAATGACGATCAGCATTATAGTGACAGTCAGAATTTATTAATGACGGTCAGTATTATTAATGACGGTCAGTATTCATTAATGATGGTCAGTCTTTATTAATGACAATCGGCATTTATTAACGACCGATCGGTATTTATTAAGGACGATCGGTATTTATTAAGGACGATCGGTATTTATTAAGGACGATCGGTATTTATTAATGACGGTCAGTATTTGTTAATGACGATCGGTATTTATTAATAACAATTGGTATTTATTAATAGCGATCGGTATTTATTAATGATGGTCAATATTTATTAATAACGATCAGTATTTATTAATGACAATCAGTATTTATTAATGATGATCAGTATTTATTAATGACGGTCAGTATTTATTAATAACGATCAGTATTTATTAACAATCGGTATCTATTAATGATCGGTATCCATTAACGATCAGCATTATTAACAGCAGAGCAACCCCTGCCCGCCCCCATTGCTTTTCTCCTGCAGGGTGGGAACATCTACCGCCTCCCGACCGCGGCGCAGGAGGAAATCGTGTCCGCCGGGCGGTGAGTGAATCGCGGTGGGATCTCGAGGGCACATTTGCTTTAAATCCTTGTTATTTAACCCTTTGGGCTCAAAACCTTTGAGACTGAACGCCCATTGATTCCACCGGGCAAGCTGCACCTGCCTGGAGCTTCGATGCCGACTACGCCATCTGTTCTAAAAGCGCCGTGGCTTTGTAACGTTGATTTTTTACCCTTTTATCTTGGTTTTGGTCACTTTAGGCACTTGGCGGGTTTTATTATCCTCGTTATCTTACCTAACAGGAGAAAGTAACTCAGAAGAGCAGTTTGCAAAGCGCTTTCGGCGTCCTCCGGCGCCACCGACGCTCCTGGTTCATTTGTGCTCAGGTGCGCGATGCGGGAGACGGAAACGCCGCGAAACCATCGCCGGGAGATAGAAACGGCGCCTCCGAACCCCTGACGCCGTCCGAAAACATCCCACTGGTGATCCCGGTGTCAGTTCTGGTGACAAGGAATGAGGTGGATGACGAGAGTTTGGATGGTTGCATGATAATTCGCCAACCGGCGGCGCCGGAGTCGCTTCCTGGAGCACCTGTGTGTTTCGCTGGCTGAACCAGGGTCCTATATGCCCCAAAACACCCCAAATTACACCCAAATAGCGCTACGGTGGCTGCTACCCAGGGACGGGCTTGGGGGAGGTTCCAGGCGCCTGCTGGGTTATTGATCGGCAATACGGAACCTGCCGATTGCCTCGAGTTGGGTGAAAGGGAGGAAGCATCAGCGGGACC
The DNA here is from genome assembly GCA_901699155.2 of Streptopelia turtur. Taxonomy (NCBI): domain Eukaryota; kingdom Metazoa; phylum Chordata; class Aves; order Columbiformes; family Columbidae; genus Streptopelia; species Streptopelia turtur. Next base: position 27,302 of record CABFKC020000066.1, read on the forward strand.
GGAGGGTCCCCGCACCCCTTGTTTTGGGGTTCACTGTTTGTTTTTGAGCCAAAAAAGGAGGAAAAGCAGATAAACACCCCGTGCGATTTTGTGCATTTTCCACCTTTAACCCTTTTCTTGTTTGACGTTGCCCAGGTCACCGAAAATGAGCCTCCGGCCGGGAAGATTTCGCAGCAAAAGAGGCAGCGGCGGCCGAAACCCGTCGTGATCCCGGCGCTGGCGCCGGGGGGTGGATTCCAGAGCCACCTGCGCCCCCCGGCGCTCCTGCTGGAGCGGGTGCTGCGCCACCTGCTGTGGGGCGCCCCATACACCTCCCCGCCCATGCTCAGCCCCCTGCGCCGCGGCTCCAGCCTCTACTTCAGCACCCTCTGCGCCCCCAAACGCCGCGGGGACCCCGCGCGGCTCTTCGGGGCCGTTTTAGGTACGAACCCCCTCATTTCTACACGTGGGGTGACAAAACCGCCCCGCTTGACGCTTTGATTTGTGGATTAAAGCACATTCGGCCGCCCCACGGGGTTAATGCGCCGGTGCGACGCGGCTGTTCCCACGTAGCGCTTTGGGGTGAACACCCCGTTTCCTGGTTGTGGTTTGCAGGGGGTTTATCTAAACCCGGGCCAAGCGATCCCGGTGTAAAACCACCCGGCGAACCCGTTTTGGGTTCGGCTTCCCCTCACTGGTTTGTGGTGACGAGCGCAGAGCTCGTGCTCCCAAAAACCCCCAAAATAGGCGATTTTATGCAACGTGGGGTGGAAACGACCCCCCAGCATTTCACTCCAATATTGGGTGTTAAAACCACCCAAGTGCTGTGATCTGGCCACAAAACCCTGTTGGGATGGTCCATCAGCGACCGATTTCACCAAAACGATGGGAATTGGGGACAATTTGTGGTTGTGATGCCGAGAAATGGTCTCGGCATGATGGTTTTGATTCTGAGTGTTGTTTTTCCCCCTATTTATCAATATCCCGCAGGCAGTATGGATGGCAACTTGGGATTGTGCCTGCTGAAGGACGCCACCAGAATCAGCGTCCAGCCGTGAGTCCCCAAACCACCAAAAACGGGTGTATCGTGCTTTTCCTCCCCCTCGTTTGGCCCGTTAGCACCCATTTATATCAATTTCGAGCGGAACATGAGGCGCCCTCGCAGTGCTGATGTCACCGGTGCTGCCGATGTCACCGGCGGGGCTGATGTCACAACAGAACCCCGGCAACGCTCAGTCGTTCCGAGCACTCGCAGCGAGTCTCTCCTGCTCTGCTGAGTCTCGCAGTGAATCCCTGTGGTTATTGAGTGAACTGTGCGGTTTCGGCACCGATCGGAGCCCACTGATGGCGTCAGTGCTGGCGAACGCCCCCGGCCCGGCCCGCCGAGCTGCCGTGGTGCCGTCACCACCTCTCCTCCCCTTCTCCAGGCACATCAACGTCGGGAGCGGCTTCCAGGCGGAGCTGCCGGCCCTGCGTGACCCATCCGAGGCGCAGCGCGACGAGGAGCCTGCATCGCTGGTCTGGAAGCCCTGGGGGGACATGGACACCGACCCCCAAGTGCAGGACCCAGGTTTGTCACGCATTTGGTGCCTGGCCCACCCCACCTGGGGCCCTGGGGGGTTTCGGCGCTGCACTTGGGGCTCCCAACACTGCGTTTTGGGTAGAAATAGTGACTTTTTTCATGTCTTTCTTGCTCTCCGCTCCACCTGCTGCGCTCGTTTTCCGCTGTCCCGTATCGTGCATTTTGTCCCCAAAACCTGACTTTCCCATGTCCTATCGTACCCATTATCGTATCGCACCTCTTCTTGACAATCCCCAATGTTTCCGTTGTCGTATTGTGCCTTTTCTTGACAAAACCCAACTTTTCCTTGTCGTATCGTACCCATTATCGTATCGCACCTCTTCTCGACAATCCCCAATGTTTCCGTTGTCGTATTGTGCCTTTTCTTGACAAAACCCAACTTTTCCTTGTCGTATCGTACCCATTATCGTATCGCACCTCTTCTTGACAATCCCCAATGTTTCCGTTGTCGTATTGTGCCTTTTCTTCACAAAACCCAACTTTTCCTTGTCATATTGTGCCTTTTCTTGACAAAACCCAACTTTTCCTTGTCATATTGTGCCTTTTCTTCACAAAACCCAACTTTTCCTTGTCGTATCGTACCCATTATCGTATCGCACCTCTTCTTGACAATCCCAATGTTTCCGTTGTTGTATTGCGCCTTTTCTTGACAAAACCCAATGTTTCCATTGTCTTATTGTGTCTTTTCTCAACAAAACCCAACTTTTCCTTGTCATATTGTGCCTTTTCTTGACAAAACCCAACGTTTCCATTGTCTTATTGTGTCTTTTCTCAACAAAACCCAACTTTTCCTTGTCATATTGTGCCTTTTCTTGGCAAAACCTAACGTTTCCATTGTCTTATTGTGTCTTTTCTCAACAAAACCCAACTTTTCTTCTCCTATCGCGTCTTTTCTTGACAAAACCCAATGTTTCCTTTCTCGTATTGCATCTTTTCTCAACAAAACCCAACTTTTCCTTGTCATATTGTGCTTTTTCTTGACAAAACCCAACTTCTCCTTGTCCTATCGCACCCATTGTCGTATTGTCCTTTTCCTTGACAAACCCCAACATTTCCATGTCGTATCCCATCTTTTCTTCCCCAAACCCCAACATCCCCATGTCACATCACCCTGTTTAGCCCCCCAAACCCCAACATGTCACATCCCCTTTTCCCCCCAACATCCCCATGTCACATCCCCCTGTTTCCCCCATCCCACATCACCCTGTTCCCCCCAAACCCCAACATTCCCACATCACCCTGTTCCCTCCCAAACCCCAACATGTCACATCACCCTGTTCCCCCCCAAACCCCAACATCCCCACATCACCCTGTTCCCTCCCAAACCCCAACATGTCACATCACCCTGTTCCCCCCCAAACCCCAACATCCCCACATCACCCTGTTCCCCCCAAACCCCAACATGTCACATCACCCTGTTCCCCCCCAAACCCCCCCAATTCCCATTGTCACACCACATCTTCCCCCCCCCGCCGTTGGGTACAGTGGAGACCCTGCTGTCCCTGGCGAACTCCAGCGGCGTCCCCGGCGGCGTCCCCAACCTGGAGCTGGCCCTGCACTGCCTGCACGCGGCGCGTGGCGATGTCACGGTGAGAGACCCCAAAACCCCCCGTATCACCCCAAAACCCACGCACCGCCTCCCGCAGCACCCCAAAATCACAACTTGGGGTGTTCTGCGCCGAATGGAAGGGGAACCCCGAGTGTTTTCCTCTTGCAGAAGGCGCTGGAGATGCTGCTTTCCGGGGGGCCCCCGAAGTCCGAAACGGACCCTCTGGCCAATTATCATTACGCAGGTAAACGAGGAACAGGGCTCGTTGCTCCCCCAGGACACAAACAGACACCACAGTGCCCCTTCCGCGCTCATTTAAATATCTTTGGGCACCGATTACGACCCCCCCCGCCCCGCTTGCTAATTGCGTTCCCCATAACGAACCCGCTCGTTGCCCCGCAGGGTCGGACACGTGGACGCCGCTGGAGAAGCAGCTTTTCCACCGCGCCTTCGCCATCCACAGGAAGGATTTTTATCTCATCCACAAGAGGGTAAATCCCCCGAAACCGGCGGCTTTTAACCCAAAAAGTCACATTTTTGAGTCGCGCCTCAAAATCCCGTTTTCCCAAATCTCATTTTGCTGCTTAACGCTGCAAAAAAGGCGCCAGAACGAGATAAAACGAGGCGTCTACGTTATTTACCGCAGCGTTTCCATCCTCAACCACTTCTGTCCCCTCTCGTTAGGTCCAGACTAAGACCGTGGCCCAGTGTGTGGAATATTACTACATCTGGAAGAAAAAGACTAAACTCCAGTCTTACCGAGCAAAAGGGACGGACAAAAAGCTCAAGAGAAACAAGGAAAAGGCCGAGGAGAAGGTAGAAAAGGCATTTGCGTGAGAATTTGCGCCGCGGGAAAACGGTGTTAAGGCCAGAAAAGCGGCTTTTTGGGCCCAAAATGGGCTTGATTGGCTGCAATTTCAACACTATTAAAGATCCTGCTGGTGTTCAAATGGTTTTGGGGATATGCTGTGGTTTTGGCTTCTCCGCCGAAGGGACTTGCTGGGGGTTCCCTTCTAAAAAGCGGCAGTTTGCGTCACAAAAAGAGCCGGTTTTGGCTATTTTAGCCTCACCCGGCCAAGGTGCTTTTATGGGCCGTTCTAGAGGGTCTTGTTTTCAAGCTGATTTATTCTCAGCACTCTCGATCTTCCTGAAAGGGGGAATGAGGGGAATCTCTGCTTTCCAGGCCAACCGCAGCCCGAAGAAGAAGCGCCGCCTCTCGCCCGAGGAAAATGCCAAATTGAGGCAGAAAATGCCCCAAAATGAGGGCGCCAAGGAGTCCTTTCCCTGCACCGAGTGCGGCAGGTGAGTTGTTGCTTATTTGGGGATGAAGAGGTTAAAACCGGGTGGCGCGGAGCCGAGAAACGGTGCCGTACCCGCGCCAAAACGCACCTGAAGAGGGTAAAACCAAAAAGCACTAAAACTGGTGTTTTCCGCCCCATTTCCAGGGCATTTGCCACGATTCGAGGCAGGAACACCCAGATGAAGAGGCACCGGGCGCCGGAGCCACAGGCCGGGATCGAGCCGCCACCAAAGTGCTTTGAAATTAAGGAGAAACCAGCTGAAATGGCGATTCCGGAGCCGGAGCCGCAGGCCGGGACCGAGCCGCCCCCAAATCACCTGAAGATTGAGGAGAAACCAACCGAAATGGTGATTGCAGCGCCGGAGCCGCAGGCCGTGAACAAGCTGCCCCTGAAGCGCCCGAAGATTGATGAGAAACCAGCTGAAACGGTGATTCCAGCGCCGGAGCTGCAGGACGGGACCGAGCTGCCTCTGAAGTGCTTGAAGATGGAGGAGAAAGCAGCTGAAGCGGTGATTGCGGCGCCGGCGCTGGAGCAGCGCCCGGGGTAGGTTTGCACCCTTAGGAAACTCCCTGCGCCGAAACCACCGCCAGCTTTTCCATCAGACGGCGCATCCAGAGGGAGATTTTTGGGGAGAAAAGGGGCGAGTCCGCGCGTGTTTGAAGAAGGGACGGGGTGGGGGTTTCTCGGCACCGGCACCGGGTTCGAGGGGAAGAGACGCGCCAGCGCCGATCATCTGCGCCTGCGGCACAAGGGGGCGGCGAAACAGGCCTGGAATTGGGCTGAAATCGTGTGAGATTGGGAACAAACACCGCTAGAGATCAAACGGCAGCGGCTGCTCGTGGTGGGAAGAACCGGAGATGGAAAATCGTGGCAAAACGGTCATTATTTTGCCATAAAGCGCCCGGCGCCCCAATCTGAGCCGAGAAACAGGGGTTTTGGTGTTTTTATTCCTATTTAACGCGTATTCTACTTTGCTTAATTAATTGGGTTCTGGAACAAGTTCGTTAATGCACTCATTTGTGGTTATTCACAGCAAAACGGCGGAGTGACAATGGGGGGTTGAGCCATTTAATTAATGAAATGTTAATTAAGGGTCTTGTCACACCAGGAGGGATGGAAGGGGGATTGCTTTTGGTAGGTCTTGAGATTTATCGCTGTCGCGATACCGGGGCTGTCGGTGCCACCGTCGCGATACCGGGGCTGTTGTTGCTGCCCGTCATGATATCGGGGCCGTCAGTGCCACCTGTCTCAGAAATCGCGGCGATTTCCCGTTGCGTTCCAAAGTGTTTAGAACCTCTCAGGTTTCCACCCGGCGCCGGTAAAATCGGCACCGTGGCCCCATCTCGGAAATCGCGGCGATTTCCCGTTGTGTTTCAGGCGTTTAGAACTTCTCAAATTTACACCCGGTGCCGGTAAAATCAGCACCATTGCCCCATCTTGGAAATCACAGCGATTTTCCGTTGTGTTTCAGGCATTTAGAACCTCTCAGGTTTCTACCCGGCGCCTGTAAAATCGGCACTGCAGCCCCACCAAAAAGCACTAAAAACGGTGTTTTCCGCCCCGTTTCCAGGGCGTTTGCTATGATTCGACGCAGGAACGCCCACATTAAGAGGCACCGGGCGCCGGAACCGCAGGCCGGGAGCGAGCCGCCACCAAAGTGCTTGAAAATTGAGGAGAAACCAGCCGAAATGGCGATTGCGGTGCCAGAGCCACAGGCCGGGACCGAGCCGTCCCCAAAATGCTTGGAAATTGAGGAAAAAACAGCCGAAACACTGATTGCGGTGCCGGAGCCGCAGGACAAGACCGAGCCATCCCCAAAATGCTTGGAATTGAGGAAAAAACACCTGAAATGGCGATTGCGGAGCCAGAGCCAAAGGACGAGACCGAGCCATCCCCAAAATGCCTGGAAATTGAGGAGAAACCAGCCGAAACAGTGTCACGTGAGCAGGGCGCGGGGTGAGGAAGGCGGAAGTGAAGGCCGCGGCCGCCATAGACCCGGCCGGGAAGGAGAAGGAGGCGCTGCAGCTGCTGGCCGAGGCCGACAGGAAGGTCCGCGGCTCCCAGTCCTTCTTCGCCGGCCTCTTCGGGTGAGGGCGGCCCGGCCCGACCGGCCTCGGGCTCCTCCGGGCAGCCCCGCAGCAGCGGCGGAGAGGGGGGCGAGGCCTGGGGGGCTGCTGAGGGAGCGGGACCGGGGGGCTTTGGGGTGCAAACGGGGGATTGGGGTGAAAAGTGAGGATTAGGGGGGAGTCTGGGGTGAAAAGTGAGGAGTTTGGGGTGAAAACTGGGGGATTTTGGGGGGGTTGGGGTGAACACTGAGGGTTGGGTGAATTTGGGGTGAAAATTTGTCTCTGGGGGGTTGTTTTGGGGCCCCAGGAGGGTATTTTGGGGTTCAGGAAGATGTTCAGGGGCCTTTAGGGTGATTTTGGGTGCCAAGAACGATATTTTGGGGGTCTTGTGAGGATATTTTATGGCCCAGGAGAGTGTTTTGGGGGCCCAGAACAATATTTTGGGTGTCAAGGATGATATTTTTGGGGTCTTGTGAGAATATTTTGGGTGCTAAGGATGATATTTTGGGTACCCAGGCTGATATTTCGCGTGTCAAGCGTGATATTTTTAGGGTCTTTTGGGGATATTTTATGGTCCAAGATGATATTTTTGGGGTCTTTTGGGGATATTTTATGGTCCAGGATGATATTTTGGGCACCCAGGATGATATTTTGGGTGCCCAGGTGGGTATTTTGTGTTCCCAGGAGGTAATTTTTCAGGTCTAGGAGGATGAATTTTGGGTGCACAGGATGATATTTTGGGTGCCCAGGTGGGTATTTTGTGTTCCTAGGAGGTTGTATTTCAGGTCTGGGAGCATGATATTTGGGTGCCCAGGATGATATTTTGGGGGTTTGTGAGGATATTTTGGGTGCCCAGGTGGGTATTTTGTGTTCCCAGGAGGTTGTATTTCAGGTCTAGGAGGATGATTTTTGGCTGCCGTGGGGGGTATTTTGGGTGCCATGGGGGGTATTTTAGGTCTCCAGGGTGATATTTTGGGTGCCCAGGGTGATATTTTGGGTGCCATGGTGGGTATTTTGGGTGCCCAGGGTGCTATTTTGGTGCCGTTTGGTGCTGTCCCCAGGGGCTCGTCCCGGCTGGAGGACGCCTGCGACACCTACGCCTGCGCCGCCAACATGTTCAAAATGGCCAAGAACTGGAGCGGTGGGTGCAGCACCCCCTTACCCTCCCCCTCCCCCGCCGTGACCCCCCCCTTACCGCACCTCCCCCCACCCGTGATCCCCCCCTTACCATCCCTCACCCCCACCCGTGATCCCACCTCACCACCCCCCACCCGTGACATCCCCTTACCGTACCCCGCGAGACTCCCCCCTCACCGCCCCCACCTGTGACCCTGCCTCGCTGCCACCACCCCCCACCGTGACCCCCCCGCTCCATGACCACCCCCTTACCATCCCCTCCGTGACACCCCCCTTACCCCGCCCCCCACCCTCACCTGTGACACCCCCTTACCTCCCCTGCCCCCCACCTGTGACCCGCCTCACTGACCTCCCCCCACCTGTGCTCCCCTTCACTGCCCCCCCCCACCCGTGACCCCCCATCACCCCCCACCCCGTGCCCCCCCTGATTTGTGCCCCCCCCCCCACCATGATGCAGCGCAGGCAGCGCGTTCTGCCACGTGGTGCGCACACCCCCGGTCTCCCCCCCCCGATTTGTGCCCCCCCCCCCGCCAATGCAGCGGCGGGCAGCGCGTTGGATGCCCGGGATGGGCGGGGCCATGCTGCAGAAGCGCGCGGGCCGAGGAGCGCGTGCCGCCGGTGCGGCGGCGGGAGCAGCGCGCGAGGAGCGGCGGGGCCGGCGCTGAGCGAGGGGCGGGCGGACACCGGGGAGACTGGGCGGGGCCGCCCCGGTCCCGGCCGAGGGGGGAGGCTGGAGGGGGAGGGCCGGGCTGGTTTCGGCAGGAGGAAGGCGAGGGGCAGCAGCCGCAGCAGCGCGGCCCCGGGCCGGCCGAGAAAGGGGCGAGGGGGGAAACACGCGGCGGCTGTGAGGGAAGGAGCCCCGGGCTGAGCGCTGCGCGGGGCTCGGGCGGGGCCGTGGGGCGGAGGGGGAGCCCGTGGGGACACAGGGCAGAGGGAGGAAAGCGAGCGGGAGGGGGCAGCGCCGGGGCGGGAGCGGCGCAGGCGGGGCCGGGGCCGCCGTGGGGGCGCCAGGGGGCGCGAGGGGCGGGGGCGAGGGGCCGGGAACGGCGGGAGCGGCGGAGGAGCCGGAGGGCGGGACGGCGGGGACGAAGCCTGGACGGGAAAGGCCGAGGGACCTCGGGGAGGGGTGACATCGGGGAGGCTTTGGCGGGAAAGGCTGAGGGACCTCAGGGAGGGGGGGACATCGGGGAGGCTTTGGCGGGAAAGGCTGAGGGACCTCAGGGAGGGGGGTGACATCGGGGAGGCTGCAGTGGGCAATGCTGAGGTATCTCAGGACGGGATGGCACTGAGGTTGGTTTCAAAGGGAAATGCTGAGGTACCTTGAGGAACGGATGCTGGGCTGGGAACTGTGAACACATCAGATTGGTTCAGAGAGTGTTCATGACAGAAATTTGTGCAGTGAAGTATTCCAGCAAAGAGAGGGAGAAGAGCCAAACTTAGATCAGGCCTCCTAGGACGCCTGCAGGTTTGGGGACAGGGATGACGAGGTTGTTAATCTGGTCCTAACTGTTTCTTTCTCTGTCCCTCTCTTGCAGCACCTGACTGAATGGAGGAGCAAGTGGATGGGAAGTTCCTGCGCCACACACAGATCACGTTTATTACTCTCGCCCTCAGAGACCCGGAGATCCAAACCGTTCGCATCGTGCCTTGAAACTTTATTTAATACAAAAGAGGTGTGTGGATGATAACGCTATTGAAATATACAGGTAGGCATTTCACAGGAGTTAGAATGATGCCTCACATCTGGTGACCACCACTTCCAACATTTTGGGATCAGCCAGAAACTATTTCCAAAACCCTTCAACAACTCTTTTCTAAATAGGTCATGGTTATTACAACAAATCAGTTGTCAAGTGTAGAAAAGACCCTATGCTACTTCTTTGTAAAAGAAACAATAATCTGTTTACAGTTCTCTTTGTCATCATCCCCTTCATCCTCCTCTTCATCTTCAGCATTGTTGAGGCTTATAATCAGTGGAGCATGGACTGGTAGGGAAATATTCTCTTGGTTTCTGAGTGATTCCTGAAGATGCGCTGGATGCAGAGTCCTTTCTTGGCCACCCTGTTGCAATGGCATATCTGCAGAAAAGAACATTATTTTATTAGAAGGGAACTAGAATATCAAATCCAGGTTCAGACATGCAGGTACAGTTTTGAAATCTTTATCATATTGAGGGGATCATTAAATAGGCAGATTATGACATTTGGGAAAACTGTTCTGCCAAGCTTGGCAAAAGAGCATCTTGCAACAACAGAAAGTATGAAAAAGCATGGGTACCTACTCCTCTGAAAGAGCAGATAAAGCACTACAGTGTATCATACTAAACCTATTTTAGTGACACTCCTGCAGATCAGATTTGTTGTATCTCATGCAAGAAAATGTAAGATACAGCAGTTTAACTTGATACTTAACTGTGTGACTGCCCAGAACAGCATATTATTAGCTCTGGACAGTGTAAGCCAACTCCACCTTAAATTGGTTTAACAGGATTTCTAAGTATTAAAAAGGACAAATGCAGTTAAAATGTTTGCAATGCTATTCTGGGACACATGGACTTTGAATGTATGCATTTTTCAGTAAAAAGAAAGATTTGGATCTAATTTCTCGTTCTGATTGTTGGACATTGCCCTTCTAGAGGTTACCCATGTCCATTGGGCCTCTAGGGCATCTTCTCTGACTCACAGCACACCAAAATGTGCCTACATTTTGTTTAGGAGAGCCCCAGCTGCCAGGGGTGGCTGCTGGGTTTGTGGGAACTGTAAAGAAAGCAGTGCGGGCACTCACAGAAACAGCACCAAGTTCTTGCCTTGCTCCTCTGGGGCTGGGGGCTCAACACACCCAGACAGGACACGCTGCCTTTCCCTGGGGGAATTTCTGGAACACAGGCTGTTTGCTTCTGACCAGAGGTGTCTCTGGACTTTTCTCATGACACCCGTCTCCAGCTCTGGAGCTCAGACCCATGAACAGCTCGATTTTAGGCCCCTTGCTCCTGCATCTGTGACAAGTCACGCTGCTCTCACTCCAGCTTCTGCCTGATTCCTGACACCTGTCTTGGTGCCCTGCCCTGGACACTTTCCCTGCTCCAGGTTCAGCCGTCTAACAGGACTCCTGGAAGCCAAGAGCTCCTCTGAGAAAGGAATGAGAAAAAACAAAACCAACCAACCAAACAAACAAAACAAAAAAACAAAAAACCAGCTTGTAATGGTGCTTTTTTATTTTCCAAAACTAATTTGATTTTCAGATATTATATACCCTTGCAAATGATTTCTGCAGCGTTTCTGCTCTGTGGATCCCAGCAGCCTGAATCACCACTTGTGACGTCATCTTTCCTGCAACATGAAGATCCGTAACATGGCAGCTCTAAAAGTCGTATGGCAACACTATTCAAATGCCAATACAATTCCTTTCTTTGCTCTGAACTCACTGCGGTAGCAGATCCTACGCCACTGATTTACCATGGTATATTTTGAACCTTCATAGAGATTACTGAGCACTGCGAGGACATTCTTGTGTATGTACTTACTCTAATGAACAAGTAGTAGAGAAAATATTTTCACTCACTGTTATTAGGTGGCAGGAGAAGTCCATTTATATTTCGGGGTTTGCTGTGATGGAAGGTACAACTGATCCTTGAACAGCCTGAGGGTTGTTTTTCCCAGAAACAGATGTGGCTGTACTTCTGCTGCAGGAGAAAATACTTGTCATCTGTTGTAAGCAGAACAATAAAAATGGACTAAATGGAGCAGGACACGGTCTGCTGCTGTGACCATATTACCAAGATTTTGTGGGACCATGTTCTGATATTTTAGAACTCTTGAAGTTATCTTCAAAGTTATCATGAGCTCCAGATAACTCTAAAGTTCTCCTGAATTAGGTCAGTTGAGCTTGTCAAACTGTCAAACTGTTACCAGATGAGCAGTGAAGCCGTTTACTTATTGTACTGCAGCCTTTCCACGAGATGCTGGGCAGAAAGTTACTGAACTGACATGTGGTTGAGTTTCCATTCCTGCACAACAGGATAATCAGGTCAATCCCAAATGAGATGAGCTGTACAAGTGCAAATCCTATGCTAGACTCTCTTGTCATTAATGGACATGGGTCCTTGGGAAATAAGGAGCAGGAAATCAAACCCAGAAAGATGCCCAGCAAAAACCGAAAAACTACAAGTCTGGGAACTGGTGTTCTGAGATGCTGTCACTGCACTGCTCACACCATCTCCAGCTGTTTGTGCATTTGAAGGTGTTTCACCCAGATTCAGACATTAACAGCTGGGTCTCAAAGCAGCATCTCCAAAACACGCCCCGTTTGGACTGCAGTCAGTACGACTGGGCCATCCCCTGAGACACACTGCGGTCTGGAGCCAAAGCCCAGCCCCCGGGCATTAATGCCAAAATCCCCAGTGTCGAAATGGATGCGATAATGGAGAGCCCAACACCAACCCTGGATTTCCAGCAGGTGGAATTTAAATACAGGGCAAACACACGTTGCGGGACTTTCTTCTCAATAACTTATTCTGCAGTACTTCAGGAAGGAGCTAAAAGCAGAAATTATAAACGTGGCCTACGTATTCAAAATCAATATAATCCTGATTCAATACGAAAGATGAGTGACTTTCACCCATGACTTTTATGTGTTCCCTGAGTACCTGAGCACAGTTCACGTGAGAAATTCCCAGGTTCAGATGATCATTACCTCTTCCCACCACCTCCAAAAACCTGATATTTCATCTACAGATGTGGCCATGACCCAGACAGACATATCAGCTTCTACGGTTACATAACAGACCTCCCTGTCAACACAGCTGTATCAATAAATCAAGGATCCACAGCACTCTAAGATCTACAGCATTTACCTGGGCATTTGGGGAACGCTGGAAAGGGCAGTTTTTCCCAACTTCACCCATTTTGTCAACGCCGAATGTCAGCAAAAGGCACCAGCATGGAGTAGCTGGTGCCTCCTGCAGCCACCCGAGTCAACAAAGGCGGTTGCCGGCCAGTATAGAATGTTACGTTTCAAAAGTTCCAACTGCTCCTCCAGCTCCTGATGTCAACATCATGGCGCCAGGAGACACGTCCAGCTTGAACATCTTCCTTCATCTCCACTGCTCCAGTGTAAATTACAGAAAATCGGGCTATTTCAGAGTCTCCCATCCCAGTGTTTCTTTAATGAAAAATGGAACAAACCCATTTGCCGGGGCTTAAATAATACCCACCCCCTTGCTGAAGGAGCTGAGGCCTGAGAAACAAACCTTTGATACTGCAAAGACAAACCTTATTGACCGTTTTTAAGCAAAACCCGTCTGCCCAACGTTATTCTTACTGTAGCTCTTTGGATGGAGGGGTGTTGGGAAGGTGGTTTAAGATTGAGGTTTTATTTCTCATGACTCCACCCAGATTTGATTGGTAATGAATTAATTTCCAGTGGTGGAGTCTGTTTTGCCTGTGACAGTGATGGGTGAGTGATGTCTCCCGTCCTTGTCTCGCCCATCAGTGCTTTGTTTCTCTTCTCTCCTGCCCAGCTGGGGAGGGCAGTGACAGAGCAGCTTTGGTGGCACCTGCTGTCCAGCCAGGGTCAGCCCAGCACAGCTCCCGAGGTTTATCCCGAGGCGCAGAGCCCGGGAACCACCCGGAGGCCCCTGTGCTGACGGGGCAAAACCCACACAGCGAGTTCCCCACGCGCCGGGGCCCGCGCATCCCGGCCCAGCCAGGCGTGCGGCACCGGGCAAGCAGAGAACAGCCCGAGGAACGGCTGCCGGGCCACGGCACCAACGGCACCGCCAGGGCGCGCTGCCTCAGCCCGGAGCCGAAAACAGGCGGGCGGGGCGGCCCTGACACAGCGGGAGCCGCTCTGGAGAGAGAACGGCGCCTGGAGCCCTGGGGCTGCCCCGGGCCCGCGGCCGGGCTGGGCGCCTCCGAGAGGGGAGAACCCGCCTCGCTGGGGCTGCTGGGGAGGTGCCCGAGGCCACCGCGCCCGCCTGTCCCGCCCTGTCCCGGCCGCCCTCCCCAGCGCTCGGTGCGTCGCGGGGCTCCTGGCGGCGGGAGGTCCGGGCTCCATTTCCCGGGGGCAGCGCGGGGCGGTGCAGCCGCAGTTCCGCCGGCGCTGGTCCGGGTTGGAGCGGGCGGGCTCGGGTGCCGGGGCCATGAGGCGGCGGGCGCGGGGCAGCGGGAGGTGCCGTGTGTGTTCGTGACCGAGGTGAAGGAGGCGCCGTGGGCCCAGCGGGAGCGCCAGGTGGCCGAGGCGGAACGGGGCCGGGGCCGGGCCCAGGGGGAGCCGCTGGGCCGCGGGGAGCGGCGCCGCACTCGGGGCGGAGCGGGGTGGGCAGGCAGCGGCACCGGCCGTGTCAGACCCGCCCGGGCTTTCCCGAAGTGTCTGCGCCTTAAATGCGGGAGAGAAAGATCGTTCGGGAGCCATTTCAGCTCAGACTGGCCTGAGTTGGGAGTTGGAAGGACCCACAAGGATCATTAGTCCAACTGCTGTCCCCGCACAGGACACCCCACAGGTCACCCCGTGTGTCTGAGGGACGTTGTCCAGTCTCTTCTTGAACACTGTCAGGTTGGGGCCGTGACACCTCCCTGGGGAGCCTGTTCAGTGTCCAGCACCTCTGGGGGAAGAACCTTTTCCTCATGTCCAACCCAAACCTCTCCTGGCACATCTTCTGCCATTCCCTGGGTTCTGTCATTGGTACCAGACAGATCAGTGCCTGCCCTTCCTCCTCCCCTTGTGAGGAGGCTGCAGACCGTGATGAGGTCTCCTCTTAGTCTTCTCTTCTCCAGGCTGAACAAACCAAGTGACTTTAACTGCTCCTCATATGGCTTCTTCTCCAAACCCTTCACCAACCTCTTCTGGACACCCTCCAATGGCTTTATCTCCTTTTTATCCTGTGGCGCCCAGAACTGCACCCAGAAACCCCAGATCCCTCTGCAGAGCTGCTCTCCAGCATCTCGTGCCCCAGTCTGTGTGTACAGCCAGGGCTGCTGGCACTAAGATGGATGCTTGTGGAACCCACTAGTGACTGGTGTCCAACCCAGCATGGCCCCATTTACTAGAACGCTTTGAGCCCGGCCCGTCAGCCAATTGCTCACCCACTGCACTGTGTGTTTATCCGGCTGTGTGCTGGACATCTTGTCCAGGAGAATGCTGTGAGAGACACTATCAAAGCTTTACTGAAATCCAAAAACGATTTATTTATTCACGGTACACATACATTCAAACTTCTGTTATACATGAAAATTTCTGTGAAATAAATTGGGGGAGCACTCTGATTAGAGATTTTTTCATCTCTGTACATATTAATTTGAAGTACTCGCTTCATCCCATTCTCCGCTCTACGTATGGTTCTTGGTTTTCTTTGTGCTTCCAGGTCTTCTTGGCTCTGTTGTCAAAATAGATATACAGAAATTTTTCTACATTATTGACTAGAATAAATCTATATGCTCTTTCAGAAACATGTTCAGAACCAGGCTGCCTGCTCTGTGGACATCTCGGAGCACGGGCCAAATGCTGCGCCAAGAGCCCCCCCTTAGGCAGGATGGCTGCCTGAGGGAATCTCCCGGGACCGGGATTCCCTCATCTCCCCGTGTGGGTGAGTGAAATAATTCCTCACAGGATCGCGGGTCTCTGTTTATTTTTCCTCACTTAGGCAAAGTGAGTGTATTCCGTGCTTAAATATAAGCACATGTATTTTCTCTAGTAATTCCTTGCCAGATTCAGGCAAGTGTGTACTTTTCCCAGAGTCAGGGAGGGCTCTGGCGTTGTATTTGGTGAGCCACGTGTGTGCACACTGTGGATCCCCATTGTTATTATTTGCTGCACCCCAATAATTTCCTCAACTGATACTCAAACCTGTATTTATGTTCTTGGAGTGCTAAAACCCCGTTCTTTACCGGTTAATCTGCTGCACCTTTTTGACCAGAATAAAAGTTTGTTTTGAACCCTGTTGTCTGCCTAAAACTATCGGGGTGCCTCTGTGACACACGGGATGGGGGGGACACAGGGGACATAGAGGGGACGTGGGGGGTGACATGGGGGTGGGGGGACAAAGCGGACCTGGAAGGGACATGAGGGTCACAGGGGGGGACACGTCCCCCACTTTTCCCCCCTGCACCACAATTTACCCCCCAGTTTCCTCCGGTTTTAGAATCCCCAAATAACTTGCGTTGGAAAAGACCTTTAAGATCATGGAGTCCAACTGTTCCCCCATACCCAATCGGAGTTGAAACGCCCGTCGCCAGTTTCCTGCGAATCCCTTTGGGCCTCGAGTGTTTTATTCCCCCCGAGCGACCCCCGGATGAAACACCCGGACACTCAAGTTCTCGCGTTTGCAGCAAAATCCCCATTTTGCCCTGTTTTTGTTTCTCAAACTGGGATGAACTCCCCAGGCTCTTCTCAAATGCAAAATAACGGGGGGTTCACTGCCCTCTGGGCTGGACTTTGCTGCTGCTTAATGGGGATAAACTTGGCATTTTTATTAGTGTGAATTTCCTTAATTGGGATCTTCCCTATGATCCTAATGGGATAAACTCGTTGTTTTTAACAGGTAGGCTCCCCCATGCACGGCCGGGAGAGCCCAGAGCAGCCGGACCGTGCAGCAGCCGATTTTCTCCTGCCCGACGCCGTCTGCTCTGCAGGGACGAGCCTGAGCCCGAGCAGCCGTGCGTGCCCATCCCGGCATCAGGCGAGCCACTGCTCCGGCAGCGTGTGCGGGTGAGCCAGGGCCATGCAACGAGGAAGAGGGACCTCCTCCTCTTCAGTGACACCTCGGGCATAGCCAAGCACCAGTAAGATTTGCAGAGCCCAGCGGCCTTTCCTCCCAACCCTGGACATGGCAGCAGGGCAGCAGGGCAGGGACAGCCCAGGAGCAGCCCCAGGTGGCTGGCACCCTGGTGCTGGATGCAGCCATGGCCGTGACCATGGCAGGGGGACTTGGGAGGGGAGCCAGCAGGCTCAGGCACCTCCAGGTCACTCCCTGTGCTCCTCTCTGCAGACGTATTCCATATCATGCACCAGCCCCTGGGAAAATTGAAAGGTACAATGGTTTGTTAAAAACTACACTAAAGGCATTGGGTGGTGGAACCTTTAAAAACTGGGATTCAAATTTAGCAAAAGCCACTTGGTTGGTCAACACCAGGGGATCAACCAATCGAGCTGGGCCTGCTCAATCGGGAATTCTTCGTACTGCGGAAGGAGATAAAGTTTCTGTAGTAGACATGAAAAACATGTTAGGAAAGGCAGTCTGGGTTCCTCCTGCCTCAGGCAAATCAAGCCCATTACTGGGATTGTTTTTGCCCAGGGACCTGGCAGCACCTGGTGGGTGATGCTTAAGGATGGAGAAGTTCGGTGTGTGCCTCAAGGGGATTTGATTCTAGGTGAAAATATTCAATACTGAACTGCATGATGTGAATTGCCACACTAACAGTGTTTAATAAGTGTCTTTCAGATCAAGACAGTGATGATGAAACCAGCGCTCGCTTTTTCGAGTGGTGCCTGACAACTTCTTCAAAGTTGATAGAGTCTTTTAACCCACAAACAGTGGTCATGAGATGCACTAGATGTACCATTTTTCCTGCCATGGGACACTGTTGTGACAAATGAACTTAATGAACTTTTTCAAAGGATGGTCAAGGAATTAAGAGAATGATGAATTACTCCTGTGTATATATGTACTTATGTATATATATATATATAAAAGTAGTGATTAATTAGATTGTATTGATAGAATGTATTAATGAAATTGTATCGATAAGGTCTAAGTATGCCGTGAATGGCATGTTATAAGGGGTGGAATGCCCTGGTTTTGTTAAAAACATGTTTCTCTTTTAATGAATTTGCCTGTCAGCTAAAGCTTCATATTAGCTGATTTCCTGAAAAGCCAGATCCATGTATTGGTAGACACAGCAATGGAATGTGAGGTGACAGTGACAGGCTGGGCTGACAGGCTCCCCCTCCCCTAGGGGGCGCTCGACTGCCACACCCAGCTGACATAGAGCCTTTGTCACAATGCCCGCTACTGTGGCGAGGATGTGGTGACTCTGCAGGTGACAGGGACACTGCAGGACTTGGTGTCAGCTCAGCAACTTCTCAGTTCCCCAAAGAAGCTGAATTCTGCAAATTGCTGGTTTGCTGTTGAAATGATGTCATCAGGTGGGTGTTTTGGTGTAACACACTGAAAACCAGAGCAGAAATGGTGAAATATTCCCATGATATGCATGATCCCTGCACCAAACCACCATGACAGAGCCTAACTAGATCTGCAGCTATTTTTTTGTTCTGCCAGCAGATTGAGAAAGTGCAGTATAAAAACCATCTTTATGGAGAGATCTTTGCATTTTAGGCTTCGTCTAAGTGTCTCAAGTAGATGGGGTTTTTGTTTAGGCCTAATCTAAAAGGTCTGATGGCTTTCCTCGTCTAAAGAAGAATGTGCTGTAAATATAAATAGAAAAACCATCCTCGTGAAGGGATCTTGGTGTTTTACACTCAGTCTAAGTTTCCCAAGTAGTTGGGTTGTTTTTTTTCTCTTCTGTGAAAAATATATTGCTGCTTGTGCATTCTCAAAATGTCTCATTGGTGTGTGGAGACAATAGAAGTGCGATGTTACGTACAAAATTTTGCATTTGTATCTGTAAAGGGATTCTCATATTCATATACACTCATGAATTTTTCTTTTCTGTATTTCTGTTGTTTTCAGAACACACAGATGACAATGCCCCAGTCCCTAAGAACTCACCAGGAGCTGTTGACTGTCACTCTGTGACACAGTGACCCTGTGACTCTGTGATTGTGAACGAGACTGTCACTGTGACACTGTCTCTCTGTGACACTGTGACACAGTGACTGTGACTCTGTGACTCTGTGTCTTTATGATTCTGTGACTGTGACTCTGTGACTTTGTGACACTGTGATTGTGACTGAGACACTTTGACTGTGACACTGTATCTCTATGACTCTGTGACACTGTGACACAGTGACTGTGACTCTGTGACTCTGTGACTCTGACTTTGTGACACTGTGACTGTGACTGAGACTCTGACTCTGTGACTCTGTGACTGGGACGCTGTGACTCTGTGTCTTTCTGAGTCTGTGACTGTGACTCTGTGACTGTGACTCTGTGACTATGACTCTGATTTTGTGACATTGTGACTGTGACTGAGACTCTATGTCTGAGACTCTGTGACTGAGAATCTGTGACTCAGTGACTGAGACTCTGTCACTCTGTGACACTGAGACTGTCACTCTGAGACACTGTGACTCTGTTACTCTGACTCTGTGACTCTGTAATTCTGTGACTGTCACTCTTTGACACAGTGACCCTGTGACACTGTGACTGTGAACGAGACTGTCACTGTGACACGGTCTGTCTATGACTCTGTGACACTGTGACACAGTGACTGTGACTCTGTGACTGTTACTGCGACTCTGTGACTGTGACTCTGACTCTGTGTCTAAGTGTATATGTGACTCTGTTACTCTGACTCTGTGACTCTGTGACTGTGAAAGTGACTCTGTGACTGTTATTGTGACTGTGTAACTATGACTAAGACACTATGGCTTTGACTCTGTGATTGTGACCCTGACTCTGTGACTCTCTGACTGTGACTCTGACTGAGTGACTCTGTGACTGTGAATGTGACTCTATGACTCTGTGACTGTGACCTGATTCTGTGACTCTGTGACTCAGTGACACTGTGACTCTGTGACTCTGACTCTGTGACTCTGTGACTGTGAAAGTGACTCTGTGACTCTGTGACTGTGACACTGTGACTGTTATTGTGACTTTGTGACAATGTAACTATGACTGAGACTCTATGACCATGACTCTGTGACTCTGTGACACTGTGACACTGTGACTAGGACTCTGTTACTCAGACCCTGTGACTCTATGACTCTGTGACTCTATGACTCTGTGACTTTGTGACACTGTGACACAGTGATTGTGACTCTGTGACCTTGTGACTCTGACTCTGTGACTTTGTGACACTGTGACTGTGACTGAGACTGACTCTGTGACTGGGACGCTGTGACTGTGACTCTGATTCTGTGACTGATTTTGTGACACTGACTGTGACTGAGACTCTATGTCTGAGACTCTGAGACTGAGAATCTGTGACTCAGTGACTGAGACTCTGTCACTCTGTGACACTGTGACTCTGTTACTCTGACTCTGTGACTGTAATTCTGTGACTGTCACTCTTTGACACAGTGACCCTGTGACACTGTGACTGTGAACGAGACTGTCACTGTGACACTGTCTGTCTATGACTCTGTGACACAGTGACTGTGCCTCTGTGTTTTTGTGAGTCTGTGACTGTGACTCTGTGACTGTGAATGTGAATCTGTGACTCTGACTTTCTGACACTGTGACTGTGCTGAGACTCTGACTGTGACACTGAGACTCTGTGACACTGTGACTCTGTGACTAAGTGACTGTAAAGGTCACTCTGTGACTCTGACCCTGTGACACTGTGACTCTGTGACTTTGACTCTGTGACTCTGTGACTCTGTTACTCTGACTCTGTGACTCTGTGACTGTACTGAGACTCTTTGACTGTGACACCTAGACTCTGTGACTATGTGACTCTGTGACTCTGTGACACTGTGACTCTGTGACTGACTGTAAAGGTCACTCTGTGACTCTGACTCTGTGACTCTTTGACTCTGTGACACTGTGACACTGTGACACTGTGCTTGTGACTCTGTTACTCTGACTCTGTGATTCTGTGATTCTGTGACACTGACTCTGGGACTGTGACTATGGTTTTGTGACTGTGATGTGTGACTTAGTCATGGTACCAGGATCAGTCATATTTCTAGAAACTGAGTTTAGAAGCTTTTAGAGATGAATTGATCAACATGTGGTCACTGTTCCTGGTCAGAGATCAAGGTAGGTGCAAGATTTTGCTAGGACATCTGCTGGAAGTGTTGTTTAAACAGTATGGAGGATTAAATAGTACATAGGATTAAATAGTATATAGGATTGCAGTACAAGTGCTTTGCATTGTCTACAAATTGCCAAAAAGGCAGTGAAGATAAATAGACTAGACTGGCATTTTAAAATCGAGCGTGACTGTCTGCAGGCTAAATCATGTTTTCTTGCTATTTGATACTGCACTGTAGCCCTTAGGACTCGCTGTCTGGAAGAGAAAAAAAAACCCAACCAAACGAAATCTGAGAGGAAAAAAACTGGGGAGAGTGACTGCTTTGAAATAATGCAATTATCTTTCTGTGTTGTGGTTTTTGAAGGTCCAAGTCTCCCTGTAGTGCTTTGTCTTACCCTAGAAGTTCATATACCCACTGCAAGTCACGATCAGGTTCTTTGGGCCCTGTCAGGCTCTGTGAAACTCTGTCAGGCTCTGTTGGGCCCTGTCGGACTCTGTCAAGCTCTGTCGGGTTTTTCATGCCCTGTTCAGAGAATCACAGAATCCCAGAGTGTCAGGGGTTGGAAGGGACCTGGAAAGCTCATCCAGTGCAATCCCCCCGCCGGAGCAGGAACACCCAGATGAGGTTACACAGGAAGGTGTCCAGGCGGATTTGAATGTCTGCAGAGAAGGAGACTCCACAACCCCCTGGGCAGCCTGTTCCAGTGCTCTGTCACCCTCACTGAGAAGAAGTTTCTTCTCAAATTTAAGTGGAACCTCTTGTGTTCCAGTTTGAACCCATTATCCCTTGTCCTACCGAGAAGAGCCTGGCTCCATCCTCGTGACCCTCAACCTTTATATATTTTTAGACATTAATAAGGTCACCCCTCAGTCTCCTCTTCTCCAAGCTAAAGAGACCAATCTCCCTCAGCCTTTCCTCATAAGGGAGATGATCCACTCCCTTAATCATCTTTGTGGCTCTATTGGACTCTATCATCTGTTGGACTCTATTGGGGTATTTCGGACTCTTTCAGGCTTTGTCGGGCTCTCTCAGTCTCTGTCATGCTCTGTCAGGCTTTATCAGGCTCTGTCGGGCCCTGTCAAGCTCTGTCAGGCTTTGTTGGGCCCTTTCGTGATCTGTCAGGCTTTGTAGAGGCCCTGTCAGACTTTTTCTGCCTCTGTCAGGCTTTGTTGGTCTCTTTCAGGCTTTGTTGGGCTCTGTCGGCCCCTGTCGAGCTCTGTCAGACTTTTTCTGGGCTCTGCTGGGCTCTGTATGTCTTTGTCGGGCTTTATTGGGCTTTGTCAGGCCCTGTGGGGCTCTGTCAGTCTCTTTCAGCAAAGCGCAACATAGCACAACAAACCTTGAAAGAGACCAGCAAAGCCCAACAGAGCCCGACAGAGCCCAATAGAGCCTGACAGAGCCCGACAAAGACCTGTAGAGCTCGACAGAGCCTGACAAAGCCCAACAGAGCCCAACAAAGCCCGAAAGAGACCAACAGGGCCTGACAGAGCCCGACAGAGCCTGACAAAGCCCGACAGAGCCTGACAAAGCCCAACAGAGCCCAACAGGCCTGGATAAGCCTGACAAAGCCCGACAGAGCCCAACAGAGCCCCACAGGGCCTGACAAAGCCTGACAAAGCCCAGTAAAGCCCGACAAAGACCTATAGAGCCTGACAGAGCCCAGAAAAGTCTGACAGAGACCGACAGAGCCTGCCAAAGCCCAGTAAAGCCCAACAGAGCTCGACAAAGACCAATGAGCCCTCACAGTGCCCAACGGAGCCTGAAAGAGCCCAACAGAGCCTGACAGGACCTTACAAAGCCCGACAGAGCCTAACAGTGCCTGACAGAGCCTGACAAAGTCTGATAGGGATGGACAGATCCTGATAAAGTCCAATAAAGCCTGACAAAGCCCCATAGAGCCCAAAAGAGCCTGACAGGGCTTGACAGAGGCTGACTAAGCCTGACCATAATCAATAAAGACTGACACAGACCTACAGAGCCTGACAGAGCGCGACAATGCTTGGCAGAGCCCAATAGAACCCATCAAAGACCGAGAGAGCCTGACAAGGCTCGACAAAGCCTGACAGGGCCTGACAGCAGCCGACAGAGCCCAACAGGACCTGACAGAGTGTGAAAAAGCCTGCAAGAGCCTGACAGGGTCTGACAGAATCAAAGAGGGGCCGGAGCTCTTTTGCCAGTTGCTCAGTGCTGGCACTGGCTTCTTCTCGCTTCAAGATTTTTAAGAACACCTTGACCATGAGTGGTGATCACCACGCGACCTTGACCTAGAATGATAGTTAGGACTCCTCCCTTTGCCTCTTCTTGGAGATGGCAGCAATGGCGAGCAGGAATGGGAACGGGAACGACTCCGTGATCGAGAGCTGGAGCGAGTGCAGGAAGAGCCTGATCGTGACTTGCAGTGGGTATATGAACTTCTAGGGTAAGATAAAGCACTATAGGGAGACTTGGACCTTCAAAAAGCACAACACAGAAAAGTAATGACATTATTTCAAAGCTGTCACTCTCCCCAGTGTTTTTCCTCTCAGATTTGGTTTGTTTGTTTTCTCTTCCAGAAAGTATTAAAGTATTTGACAGGAATATATACCTTATATTCTATTGTAATACCTTAATAAGCTGTGCCAGAGAAAGAGGTGCAGGAGAGTCATTGATCTGTTCACAAAAAATTAAACACGTATTCAATCGTACATTCAAGACAGAGCGTAGTAAGAGTGGGACAGCAGCACAAAACAGCTGTAACAATTTCAAATGTGGTTGCCTTACTGTTCCACAATCATGGGCGAGCTTTCCAGCGATTTATTCCTACCACACTAAGTTCTGCTTTGAAATACATACAGAAACATGGAAAAAAGCCAAATAAACTGTAATTATGAAGATGGACTTTGTGTTACTACACATGCTATTAAAAAAAGAGAAAAATAGCTGTTTTCAAGAAATAAAAACCCATCTGAATTAGTTGGAATACAATAAATGCAATTTACATCAAAATAAAGAGAAAATATAAAAAGCACGTAAGAGACACATAGTATTCAACTTCAGTGGCAAATCCAGATCCAGACCCTTTACCAGTCAAGTGTTTCCTTATGTTTCTCATCTATATAATATTTTAGCAGCAGAATGACAGTGTTTGCAAACATGGAGAAAAACACCACCCCTTTCCCAAAGGTAAATTCATAGTTGTGTAGCAATGACATTTACATTCACAGCAATCTATTAAAGACATATTTGTACTCAGAGGGGCCCCAACAAAATCACTGCAATTACACAGTTTTAGGAACAAATCCCCAAGTGTTTAAGGACACGACAAGGAATCACGGAGCTGCACAGAGCTGTCCTCACAACAACGGTGTGACTCACTTTTTACCTTGCTGAGTCCAATATTTACAACATTTACTGCGAAATACATTCTGTTAATGCTTGGAAAATTCATACAAGGCTGCGTTGGTTAAAATTCAGCGTGGTGTGTAGGAAAAAGGGTGAGATTATGTTTTTACATAATCTGAGAAATCGCTGAGCTGACACCAAGTCCTGCAGTGTCAGTGTCACCTGCAGAGTCACCGCATCCTCGCCACGGTAGCGGGCATTGTGACAAAGGTTCTATGTCAGCTGGGTGTGGCAGCCGAGCGCCCCCTAGGGGAGGGGGAGCCTGTCAGTCCTGGGCCTGTCAGTGCCTGCTGTCCCTGCTGTCACCAGCGAAGCCTCTGAAAACTGGCCAAACCATCCCCAGACTTGGGGCCAAAGTGGCCCAAAGTTTCCAAGAGAAAAGATGGGAAGAAAGATATGGGACAGAGGGAGAAAGTGAGGGGAGCAGGAGAAAGGGAGGGAAGAGGAAAAACTAGAGCTGGGCTGCAGGACTGAAATGGAGGAATTGAAAGAAAGGAGCCAGGAAGCAGGAGAGTGAGAGAAAAGGAGAAAAGAGAGGAAAGAAGAGACATGCAGCCAGACGAGGGGTGAGTGAGAGAGGATGGGACAGAGAACAGGAGGAAAAGGAAAGAAGGGAGGGAAAGAGAAAGGGAAAAGTAAAGGGAGAGGGAGAGGGAAAGGGAAAGGGAAAAGTTTCCTGGAAAGGCACCCTTTTGGCTCAGTGCACCCTTACCTGTCTGTTCAGACGCCATTCAGAATGGTGAAGATTTCATGGAATTCGTCCATGAATAAATTTCTCCTGTCCCTGCTGGTTTCTCTTTTTTCTTCCTTTCCTCACCTTCCTGCAGTGTCTCTGTCCATCGCAAGGAAAAGGCCAAGCTCAAACCCGAGTGAAACATCTCGACAGGGCTTCAAAGGGGCAAAACCCTCACCAGCTGGGGACAAATTTCACTATTTCTGGGCACGGTCTGAAGATTCAAAATGACTCTGAGCAGGGGGAAGGATCTGCTGAAGCAGAAACTGGGCCTGAAACATGGTGGCCTGACAGCCACAGGGTTGCAACTCCCAGCACTTCAACAAGATGTGAAGTTTCCAGCCTGGCAGCCTTGGATCTCCTGCAAATAGTGCAGAAAGATCCACCCCTGCAACAGGAAATTCAGCTTTGTAACCCCCCGACACTCACAGCAGCATCCTCAGGAACAAGCTTTGCTCAAAGGGCTGGAATTTTTAGGGTGGTGTCAGGGTGGTCCCTCTGCCCAGATGCTGGAGGGCGTCCAAAGCAGAAGCTTCCCATCAAGGCCAGTTTGGTTCCTGGGTGGAACAGAATGGATTTGGGCAAGGATATGCTGAGTAACAGTAGGGGACACAAGTGGCGTAGTGCTGGGACCAGAGACAAACCTTTGGTCAGAGCAGGTGGTGCATGAGGTGGGCAAACAGCAGAGCTTCTTGGAAAACTGCATAAGGAAAGCTAGAAATGGGATAGAAATTGTCTAATATGGGAGATAAATAGGATAGTTAAGAGCCCTGGCTCTCTCCCAAGTGGAAGTAGAAAGTCCAGCCCAGCAGAGCTTCCCTGGTCCCTCACGGCCCTGGCTGAAAGCTCGGGTGGCCTCCACTGCCCCGCACGTTGGTGTCCTTCATGCCTCCCAGCTGCACTCTCATCCTCTCCTTTATCCAACAGGGACATTCAGATCTTTACCTCCTTTCTCTGAGTGCCCACTGGCCTTGATGCCCCAGAACACAGTTTCCTGTCTATAGTGACTGTGGAAAAGGTCCCTCAGTTAGAAAATTTCTCCAGAGACAGTCCCTCAGATGTCCCCACTTCCAGCATCATGCTGGGCTGATCTCAGAGCCACGGCCAACTGTGAAACCCTTCTCCACGTCCCAGGGAAGGACCGTTGCCAACAATGGAAAAAGTCAACACTATTGCAACTTTTCCTTTGCATTTATACTCATCTCTTTCCCCAGCTCCTTGTGTCCCAGGCTGAGCTTTGGAGCTGAGGGACAACAGAGATGCTCCCAAGGATGTTTTTTAGTAGTGGTACTATCACCAATAACAGTTGCAGGGAACTCCTTATTCCCTATGATGATGGTGAACTAAAGCTTTTTAATTTAATTCCCATCAGTCATTCTATCTTCTCAAAAGGGGAGTTCTTTCTTTTTAGCCAAAGAAAACCAACAGATGCCAGGTTGGTGCAAAGGCGTAAAGGAAGCCAGACTTTTTACATGGTGTCCACTTGCACACACCGTCACCTGCATTTCCAGTCTCTTCAGTCCCAATTGTGCAGCAGAGCCTGGAGTTCTGAGCTGCCTTCATCTGCCCCGTGTGACACATGTAAAATGAAACTACCCCAGTCAAAAAGTTGGTTTTGATTCTCTTCACAGCCTGAAGCACCCCATGGGTCAGGAGACAAGCCAGGATACCAAATGAGTACTCACATGCTCTGCACTTAAAGTTCAGGTGTTCCCAGGAATCTCAGCAGGCAAGGCGTGCTGATTGCTGGGTGCAAGGAGCTGGTCAAGAGCCTCATCTCCATTTCTGTAACGATGGCTTTGCTGCCTGGCTGATGTGCAGACTGTACATGGATGCTGACACCTGTTGAGCAACCTGCTCTGAAAGGATGAACAAGGTGGGCATGAGGACAGCAAAAGAGAAGAACCTGGGTGGGGGCAAATGAAAAGGGATGCACAAGATGTGTTAAAGGCTGTTTGGGGGCACTTGTAAAGCAGCCCTGCACCCTGTGTGAATTATTCCTGTGGTCAGAGAGAACTTGAGATCTTCCCCTAAATTGAAAACATGAAGGAGATGAAAGGACAGTGTCATTCGGGATGGATGGGACCTCAGGAGGTGTCTTGACCAACCTCCTTCTCAAAGAAGGGTCAGACCAAATTACTCAGGGCTTTATCCAAAAACATCTTGGTCACTTTCTGGAACAGATGGGTGTGCACTCCTGGGAAACTGCTTTTTTGGTAGAGGGAACAGCATGAGAAAGGAAAACCATCAGAAACTGGAGCTCTGGATGTCCAGAGTGGAGCTCAGGATAAAGAAATGTCATTCTGAGCACAGTGCTGTGGTCAGTCAGAGGGACTCTGGATCAGTCATGACTCTGTGTTTCAAGGAACAGCTGGTGAGGATCGAGAGACAGCAGCACAGGTGGGGACACAGTGGGGTGAGAACAAGGTGGGGAAGCGCATGGGGTGTCTGCAGCATGTGGGGAAACAGTCACAGGCCTGGGACAGTGCAGGATGGACTGTGGTGGAAGTGGCCAAGAATGACGCTGGATGTCCCTGAAAGAGCCAAGGTCTTTGTCCCCTTGGCTATGGCTGATGTCCCTGTCACCAAGGACTAAGAGGAGACACATCATTACCATGGCCGTGGCACCCCATTGCCTCCTTGCACCCCCAGGGAGTGTCACACCATTGTCCTGCACTGGGCATCGCACTCCCCACAGCCCCAGGAAGAGCCCTGAGCCACACGTGAGGGACAGGATCTCCGTTCCCAGGGCCAGGGGCTCAAGGCTTGGCCATTGTCCTTCATCAAACAAACCAAGGGCCTTTCTCAGCATCAGAGCTGCTGCACTTTGCCTTTGCCTGATGCAATCACAGCCTCCAATTATCTGCTCTAACGAGTCCCTGGGGAGGCTTTGTCAGTAACAGCCCTCAGTGGGGCCCATTAATGCTTCAAGGTACTTTGGAGTTTGTTCTGACTTGGACTTCTTGAGCAGATTCTTCAGTCTGTCCTTGGTATCTGAGGTTCATGGACTCAGCACCAAATACACCATGGGGCTCATTAAAACACAGAAAGCCCTAACGAGAGATGTTTCTTTCTGTAATTTCATTCAAATCTTCCAGACTTGTAGAACTAACTGGAGAGGTTTCAATGGGACACTTGCTGATGAAGATTTCACAGAAGATTTCATAAATGAGGGTTTTTTTTTCCAGGGTGTTTTCTGTCATTTTCCAGTGTATAGAAGAAGTGACAGCAGCATTCTACACTGGACATTGATCCCAAGGGTCTCCTGGAGACATCTGGACAGGCAGGAGAACAGTCCCTTGAGGCTGGACACTGTATGGACAACCTGGCTCCTCACCCCCACCCCCAGTCTGCCGATTCCCTCATTGGTCACCAGAGATTGCATCACTTTTCCTACATCAGACTTCTCCACTGAGCTCTGCAGGAGATGCTGCAGCTCCTGTGCACCAGCTCCACCTGCTCTCCTGTGCAAACACTGCACAGTTTAATAAACAACAAAACACTTTCCTCAGCTGTGTGTGTAAGCTGGATCTGATGAGGTCCAGCATCCACAAGGGACACCCACACAAGAACTAGTTTAGCCAGAGGGATAGGAGAGGATAGAAATAAACACAATGAACATGTTGACTGCCATGTCAATTAGAGCTCTGAAGAATGGGGCAAGTTTGTAACTCCCTGAAGCTCAAAGCAGAAACCAGACAGTTGAGAGGCCACTGAATGACCAAAGAGCAAGTGGAGGAGAAACCTGAGAGCACTGGGAAGGGCAAACGTCCAGACAGTGGTGGAAAGTTGTCCTTGGACAGGGACATTTAATCAGGAGAGGTGGGAACTCCTGAATGACAAGGGAGATGAAATCATAGAGTGTTGGTAATAGAAGTACAGGGGAAGACCAATATTTCCTCTCCTATCCTTAGTGCACTTCCCCATAATTCACTTTTTGGCTTTTTTTCTTTTAAATTTTAATATGTTAAGAAAACAATTAAACAAAAATCTCCAATCAAACAAACAAAAAAAAAAAAAAAAAACCAAAAGAAACAAAAACCCCCACAAAACCGAAGCAAAAACGCCTCAAACCAACTAAACAATAACTAAAACCAAAACCAAAACAGCAACAACAAAAACAACAAAACAAACCACAAACAAAACAACAACACAAAAGTGCACATTTCCAGGCAAACATCAGTCATCAGCTGTCTCACCATAAACAGCCAGTGCCATTTTAGGGGTCCAGTGTACCTGAGGTGCTGGCCTGGGATTGGCATCTCTCACACAGGACCTGGGGAGACCAGAGCACCTTGCAGTGCAGGTGGAGCCTGGGCAGGGGTTCCCGGGGCATCTACACTGGCACCAGGTGTTTGTGTCCCTGGAGCTGAAGACATTTGTGTCCTAAATCCATGCCCAGTTCTGGAGAATTCTTTCCTTTCCAAAGAAAAGAAACTCCCCTATGAAGACTTTAAAATAACTAAATAACTAAATAGCTAAATAACTAAATAACTAACCAAATAAATAAATAAATAAATAAATACATAAATAGGGAAGTAAATAAGTAAATAAATAAATAAGTAAATAAGTATATCAGTAAATAAATAATTAAATAAATAAGTAAATAAGTAAATAATTAAATAAATACATAAATACATAAATAAATACAAAAATACATACATGAAAAGAAAGAGAGAAAGAGAGAAAGAGAGAAAGAGAGAAAGAGAGAAAGAGAGAAAGAGAGAAAGAAAGAAAGAAGAAAGAAAGAAAGTTGACACCTTCCTTTGCTTTGGATCTTTGTCTTCAGTTCTTCTTATTTTAATTTTCATTGACATTAACTGATGTGCGATGGCCCTACAAACATCAACCCAAGATCATGTTGTGTCTTGCACGGCGCCCCATGGCCCCTGAACCTTCCCTGCCCAGGACTCCTCACACATTGTCCAGAACGAGTCACACTGAGGTGTAGGCTGGTTCACTGGCTGAGATGTTGGTTTAGATGGTCACCTACAGCACAGGTGGATCCTGCCCCATCATCGCCTGCTCAGTCTGAAACAGAGCCCAACATCACAATGGGATCATGAGAGAACTGAGGTTGAAGGGACCTCAGGAGTCTGCAGTCCAGCCTGTCACAAACTGTCTCACACCAAGGTGTTCAAGCCTTGATTCAATCAGAGCTTTAGCAGGACTAGAGAAGTGATCATCCCTTTGTACTGGGCACTGGTGAGGCTGCACCTTGAATCCTGGGGTCAGTTTTAGGCCCCTCATGGCAAGGAAGACATTGAGGTGCTGGAGAGAGTTCAGAGGAGGGTGACAAGGCTGGTGAAGGGTCTGGAGCACCAGTCTGATGAGGAGCTGTTGAGGGAGCTGGGGCTGTTCAGCCTTGAGAACAGGAGGCTGAGGAGAGACCTTATTACTCTCTACAACTACCTGAAAGAAGGCTTTATCATGGAGGGTGTTGGTCTCTTCTCCCAAGTAGCAAGTGATAGGACAAGAGGAAATGGCCTCAAGTTGCACACGGGGAGGTTTAGCTTGGATATTAGGAAGAAATTATTTGGAGAAAGAGTTTTGAAGCAATGGAGCAGACTGCCCAGTGAGGTTGTGGAGTCACCATCACTGAAAGGTGTTCAAAAGACATACAGATGAGGCTCTAGGGACATGGTTTATTGCCAGAATTAGGTTATAGTTGGACTCATTGATCCTAAGGGTCTCTTCCAACCACAATTATTCTATGATTCCATGATAAGTCATTTTTGATATTTTCTTTCTCAGAGGACCATGCAGCCTCCCTGAGAGCCACGACATTTCTGAGGTGTTTGGGAGACGTCTCACAGTCACACCAGCCAGTTCCACCAGCCCCTGTCTGTCCCTTCCCACACCAAACCTTTTCTCCATATCCCAACTTTCCAGGTGAGTTTCTGGGACACAGCAAATGCTGTGCTGGTCTTCTGGGCCTGTTCAGAGAGAGCAGCTTGCCAACATGTTGATGGGCTCTCTGTGCACCTCAAAGCCTTCCTGACCATTTTTCTCAATGTCCCACTTGTACCCAACTTTTCTGGTCCTTAAGCTGTACATGAGGGGATTGAGCAGGGATGTGGGGAAGGTGTAGAAAAAAGGCTTTGTCAAACTGTCTTGTGAGGGCTGTTCTGGGCATCCCACAGTCAAGGATGAGGGTGCTGGAGAAAACAGTGGCATTGGTGAGAGGTCCAGGTGGAGAAGGCCTTGTGCCTGTCTACACTGGGACAGAGAGCAGTGATGCATTCACGGGATGCCCATGTAAACAGGAAGGGGACAAATGGCTCTAAAATGCCTTCCAGCCAGTTCCTTACCCATCGCAGATACACCATCCAGGCCATGAGCTGCCGCTTCTCCAGGAGATGCTGTGGGACACGGTGTCAAAGGCTTTACTGCAGTCTAAGGACACAACACCCACAGCCTGTTTGGCAGATTCACTCCCCACGACAGACTTTCCCTCATCTGCTCAGCCGGTCACCTTGTCATAGAATGAGATCAGGGTGGTCAAGCAGGACCTGCCTTTCATCAAGCCATTCTGATTGAGCCCGATTGCTCATCTCCTATGTGTGACCTCACAGTCCTTTGCCAGCCATGTTCCTGCTGTTGGCCAGTCCCCTGCAGAGGCAGAAGTGACCTCACAGTGCCCTCCACAGCCATTGGCTTCCTACTGGACTATGAGTTC
Source organism: Streptopelia turtur (assembly GCA_901699155.2). Taxonomy (NCBI): domain Eukaryota; kingdom Metazoa; phylum Chordata; class Aves; order Columbiformes; family Columbidae; genus Streptopelia; species Streptopelia turtur. Next base: position 58,582 of record CABFKC020000066.1, read on the forward strand.
CTGAGACACAAGTGACCATATGGCATCGTACCCACCATCACCCTCCTTGTGGTCCAGTATGTGAGCAGATCAAAGTGAGCTGCTTTGATCAAATGTATCTGATAGATTTCCTATCAAGTGTTTTAGTGGAGAAGCGTTCCTCAGAGGAGCTGCTGTATTTACTCTGGGACATTTTACATCTCTGCTTCTGCCTTTTTTTCTTCTTCCTCTGTCTATTCTGACATGAAAGAGCTCTCCAAGGAAAAGATTCATGGAATCCTACAATAACGCAGGTTGGAAGAGACCCCTGAACACCATCTCTGTCCCACTGACCTTTTGGCACCCTAAGGAATAGTTGATGGCATTTATGCTCACTTGGGTTCATCTCACCACATGCACACAGTGGACATGCACATGATGTGTGTGTTTACATCTCATCTGTACAATGAAAACATGGACTTTAGACCTAGTATTTCATAGAATCAATGAATGTCCTGAGTTGGAAGGACCCAAAGGATCATGGAGTCCAACTCCTGTCCCTAAACAGGACACCCCACAGGTCACACCGTGTGTCTGAGGACGTTGTCCAGTCTCTCCTTGAACACTGTCAGGTTGGGGCCGTGACACCTCCCTGGGGAGCCTGTTCAGTGTCCAGCACCTCTGGGGGAAGAACCTTTTCCTCATGTCCAACCTGACCCTCACCTGTCACACCCTTCTTCCATTCCCTCGGGTTCTATCATTGGTCACCAGAGAGAAGAAATCAGTACCTTCCCCTCCTTCTCCTCTTGTGAGGAAGCTGTGGCCACCATGAGGTTTCTTTTGGGTCTTTTCTTCAGCTCTGATGCTCAGAAACCCCTTGGTTTGCTTTCTGAAGCAGAAAGGAGACCCATGACCTCCAGGCAATGGGAAGGGGGATCCTGTCCCTCACAGGTTGTTTAAGGGTTCCTCGCAACTATGCATCATCCACAGAGAAGCTGAAAGTGCACTCGTCACATCATACAGAGGGAGAATAAAGACGTTTAACAGTGTTGGTCCAAGTGCTGGTCACTGAGGGATGCTACTAGTAACTGGCTGCACAGAGGGCTTTCTACCGCTGATGACATTTGTCTTGATTGTCCAGCCAACTTCCCAGCCAGCTTCCAGTTCTCCAGCCCAGAGATCACTGATCTGGCTACTGGGACACCAAGGAACACCATGTCTGTGACCCTGCAAAATTCTGGGTATGGCGGCAGGTTGACCAGCTGTTATTACTCCTTCATGCTTTTCATGCAGATGGTTTCGATATCTGCCTTTTCCAAAGACCTCGGAAACCCTCTTACCACTTTGTCTTACTTTTGAGAGCACAATCCAGAATCACAGGCAAGGGTGACAGAGCAGACAGGAGCACTTGCAATGAGCCTGTCCCAGCAGCTGAGATGAATGTCACTGGGCCACTGAGGTTTGTTCCTGGAGTCACACACAGAAATGCCAGGGTTCCATCAGGCATCCATATCTCAGCTGGTCTCAGGACTCCTTCTGCAACCAGGGATGCTCAGGGACAGAGGCAGGAGTCACAGTGTCCCTCTGGCCTCCCGTTGCCACTCCAAAAGGGTGGGAGACCCTGCTCTGGTGTGTCACCCTGCTCTGCACTAGTCTGAGATGTCCTACATCATGAGGAATGGACACGGGGACCTCAATTAAGGAAGCACAACCCAGTGCTGCATTCAGGCAGTTTCCCATGGGGTGTTACTTCCAACAGGAAGAGACCTTAGGACCTTGTGTGTGCCACAGGTTTTCATGGAACCCCAAGGAACAGCTGATGGTGTTTGTGCTCACTAGTGTTCATGTCACCTCACGTACCTGATGTGCGTGCTCACATCTCATCTGTACAAAGAACACAGACTGCTGAACTACTCATTCAGTGTCCATCCATGGAGGGAAGAACGACCTCTGTGAGCTGGGAGAGAAGTCAGGGCTGGAAATGGTGGTTGTGAGGGGTCAGTCCATGACGATACCCTGGGGCAGCTTCTGTGGGGTGTCCAGTGCACAGGGGCACAGCCCAGCCCCTGCTCTGCTGGTCCTGCAGGTCTCTGGCAGGAGCCTGGCTGTGAGAGGACACTGCTGTGTGCCAGCCCTGCACACACACGCTGTTCAGCTGTGCAATGGTGTTTAATCTGTGGGTGACTTTTGTAGGAATATGCTTGAGAGAAACATTGCAAGAAGGTATAAACCATCATGCACTGCCCTGAGGAGATCACATTTCTATCTGGAAAGGCTGTTGTGAGGCCAGCTCTGTCACAGCAGTGCCCATTCCTGTCCCCTGC
>CABFKC020000066.1:61363-90370 GCA_901699155.2 Streptopelia turtur
CTTGCCTCCTGACAGACACCTTACTAAGTTGTCTTTTTAAGTTTGGTTCATTTTCTCTCTAACCTGTCCCCTGGACTGGGGCCTCCAGGGAGTATGCAGATCCCACTGAATCCCTAAACATCTTGCTAACCTCCTTTACCAGTTGTGCCACAAAATGGGGCCCCCTATCGGATTGATATTCCTATTGGTACCCCAAATCTAGGGATTATTTCTTTTAATAACCATTTCACAGTTTCTTTGCTTGGTTGGTGCGACAAGGGAAGGCTTTCTGGCCATCCAGAAAAGGTATCCACCACAATAAGTAGATATCTATATCTACGAGTTCGGGGAGTTCCGCGTAATCTATTTGCCAATAATCCCCGGGTTGCATGCCTGTCTTAATTTTCCCCATTTCTATTTTTCTTTTTACTAGAGGATTATTTTTCAAGCAAATTTCACACTTAGCTGTAATAGACTTTGCCATTGTTAACATCTGGACCGACATAATTTGTTTTCTTAGATAAGTTACCAATGCCTCTGCACCCCAGTGACACTTCTGGTGTTCCGTCTGAAGTATTCCTCTCATAATAGTGGTTGGCACCACAACTTGTCCATTGGTGGTTACATACCACCCAGAATTATTCTTGCTGGCTCTTACTAGACTTGCCAGTTTTTCATCTTCTATGGAATATTTAGGTGGCTCTGAAGGTAATAAATCAATTGCTCTTACCTTCTGGGAGACAAGACCCACCATTGTTCTCACTTGCCGTGCCACCAACCGAGCTGTTTGATCAGCAAGCCGATTTCCCCAAATAAGTTTCGATGTTCCACTTTGATGAACTTTACGGTGCATTATAGCAACTTGTGATGGTTTCTGAATGGCATTAATCAAGTTCAGTATTTCCTTCTGGTATTTAATGTTTGTTCCTTGTGAAGAGAGCAGTCCCCGCTCTTTCCAAAGGGCTCCATGCACCTGAACAACTCCGAACGCATCTGCCAGCGGGGTGTCTCTCAAATCAGGATGACTTGTATGGGTGTATTCGATAACTTCCACACAATCATGTTCCAGGTCTCCTTCTTCTGTACCTGCACCCAAAAACTCAGCAGGATTCATTAGGTTAGTAGTTTTTAGAACAACATCATCTTGTTCTGTCAGAATTACCTGGTATTTCATCATTCTGCTTGGGGAAAGCCAATGCCCCCCCCCCTTTTGTTCCAATACTGTTGTCACCATATGGGATACAAACACTTCTATCCTTTTTCCCATAGTTAGTTTTTGGACCTCCTGGATCAGCATTACTGTAGCAGCTACCGCCCGTAAGCATGCCGACCACCCAGCACTTACCGGATCTAGCTGTTTGGAAAAATAGCCAACAGGTCTTTTCCAGGATCCTAGTCGTTGGGTTAATACTCCCAAGGCAAGTCTTTGTCGCTCGTGTACAAACAACTGGAAGTCTTTGCTCAAGTCCGGCAGGCCCAAAGCAGGTGCCTGCATCAAAGCCTGTTTTAGCTTTTGGAAGGTCTCACGTTGTGGCTTTCCCCACTTGAACGTTTTATTCCTTTGTGCTTCATACAAAGGTTTGGCGATCAACCCATAGTCCATAATCCAGAGTCTGCACCATCCTGTCATTCCAAAAAAGATCTCAACTCATGTAAGTTTTGTGGTTCTGGAATAGCACAAATAGCATGTATCCTGTTCAGGCTTAGCCTTCGCTGTCCTTGAGAGAGCTCGCATCCTAAATAGATCACAGTCTCGGATGCAATCTGAGCTTTATTTTTCGATACTTTGTACCCGTTCATTCCCAATTGGTTCAATATTTCAGTTGTTACCTGGATGCAGAGGTCTGCGTCTCAGTCGCAATCAGAATATCATCTACATATTGTAGCAACAAATACCATTGTCGAGGGATCATGATATGACCCTTTGTAGTCCATTCCTCGAGTTCCTTGGCTAGCTGATTTCCAAAGATGGTTGGGCTATTCTTGAACCCTTGTGGAAGGCGTGTCCAGGTTAATTGAGTTTTCCTCCCATTGTGTGGATTTTCCCATTCAAAGGCAAATAGCTTTTTGCTTTCATGGTCAAGGGGTATGCAGAAGAAGGCATCTTTTAGATCAAGTACAGTAAACCATTTATATTTCTCTTTCACAGATGTTAACAAGGTATATGGATTTGCAACTACTGGATAAATGTCCTTAGTGATCTGGTTCACAGCCCGCAAATCTTGGACTAATCGATAACTACCATCAGGTTTCTTTACTGGAAAAATTGGAGTATTATATTCTGATTCACATTCCTCTAGAATACCATATTTCAATAATTTTTCAATTAGAGGTACTACCCCTAACCTAGCTTCTAGTTTCAGTGGGTACTGCCTCAACTGTACTGCCTTGGCATCTTCCTTCAGTTCCACTTTTACGGGCTAGGCTGTTTTTGATTTCCCAGGTATGTCAGTCTCCCATACCATAGGAATCACAGCCTCCTCCACTGCTTGCGGTATTTTCACTACCAGGTTTTCTTTTAATAACAGAATTTGTCCTACCTTAGATTCTGGAATTTTCATTACCAGGTTTCCATCCTCAAATGTTATTACAGCATCCAATTTGGTCAATAATTCCCGTCCTAAAAGGGAAACTGGACAGTGTGGAACATATAAGAACTTGTGGGTTAGTTCCTTTTCTCCAAAACACAAATCCAAGGGTTGTAGGAATGGCCGTACTTCCTCCTTCCCTGTGGCACCAACAATTGTTGTAGCTCTGTGACCTACCGTCCCCTGTAAGGAATTCAGTACAAACTACGTAGCCCCTGTGTCTACTAAAATTTTACATCCCGGTTTTGGCAGCTTCTTTTAACCTTTCTAAAAGGCCGAGGGAGACTCATTCTTTTCCTGCATCACATTATACAATTTTGACCAATTCATTTGCTTCGGCATAGCAGTTTGAACGCTAATCAATAACCAATCCTGATACCTCCGGAGACGGCATAACCCGCCTCCTGTATTATAATTCCATCGGGGATCTTCTTTTGGAAAGTTCTCATCAACGTTAGCCTCTACTTTCCCATTCCGAATATCTTATCTCACTTAATCCCTCGCAACCTGTATAACCATATCTTTTCTGTAGGGTCCATTAATGTATCCAAAATCACTTGTAAATCATCCCAATCAGGATTCTGCATTTTAATTATCATCTTAGTTATTGCAACCTTATCTGGATTTTCCCAATAAGGACCAGCCAATTGCTTTCAGATTACTGAATCCCCTGGCGAAAACGGAACTTTTACATAGACTGGTTACCCCCCACACCTACCGCCTGCCGCAGGGGTGCTATTACGTTTGGTGATCCCGCCCCTGCTTCATCCCCCGTGGGCGGCGAGCCCGGAGGAGAGGAGCTGCAGCCTCAGCTCTAGCAGCCGCCGCTCCCCCCCCTTTTCACCATTTTTTTTTTTTTTTTTTTTTTTTTTTCCTCCGCAGTTTATCAACGAGAGGCTGCCGGGCACAGGTTTAGACTCCTTTTGCCCTTTTCATTTAATTCCTGCGATTATAAACTTCATATGTAATTCCAATTAGCTGAACAATAGTTACATCTCTCAGTTCCTACCTTTTGTAACTTTTTACAGATGTCAATAAACAGCATATTAAGCATCAATCCCTGACATTAATTTTAGGTCCAAATCAGTCTATCCACAGAACAACACTAACTGCAATACAGCTAACTCAATTTACTTTCATGTGTACAGATGCATCTGAAGGGGGAACAAGGTGGCACTTTAGTAATGGAACCGGTTCTTATTTTGTAATTATTTCCCCAAACAAATTCTTTTGGTACCAAATATAAACATACAAACTAAAATACTGAGCTCAGACACGCAAACTGAATACCGAGTTCAAATATGCAAACAGATCACAATTACACTTCTTTTATGCATAAACTGTCCAAACTCAGCCTCCTTCTAATGTTTCAGAAAGCAATTTGACGGCGATACGTTTGAATTGAACATATCAACACAGAAGGATACAGATAACTAACACAGAAAGATAACACAGGTAACGTTACCAGAACAACAGTAAACAGGATCAAATCACGGTTTCAACAGTAAATACAGATTAAATCACCAGAACTACAGACCAGGTGCTGAGCAGCACAAATAACCAGACCAGGTGCGCACAAATAACCAGACCAGGTGCGCACAAATAACCAGACCAGGTGCGCACAAATAACCAGACCAGGTGCCGAGCCTGCGGCACAAATAACCAGACCAGATGTCGAGCCTGCAGAGGTTTCCCTCTGTCTGACGGACGGCTGCCTAGGCAATACCCCGGGAGCTCCCTGCCCAACCGAGCGCGGCTTTCGCCACGTCTGACCGGCAGGCTACCAGATGCCTGACCAGCAGGCTACCAGACCAGGTGGGTACCAACTAATCCAGATAAAGCACCTTCTTACCAGTCAGAGGTCTGTCGTGAGCAGCAGAGGGTCGGTCGCGTCCGATGCACTCCCCAAGAATACCTCGGTGCTAGCCGGAGCAGGATCGAGACGCGACTCGCCTCGCAGCCCACGATGTCCCCAGCTGGGTCGCCAAAAATGTTAGCAATCAGGACACATAACCACGGGCGTAGTTATATGCGGTGCTTTATTTCAGCGCTGGGAAACCAGGGGTTCGCACCCAAAGCTGGCTTCGCTGGTCAGTTTAAGTTACACAGTATTTATACAGTCCATTCACATACATATTCATATATTCATTAAGATATGTAACGGTTACTCACTATTGATTAAAACATCGATTGCTACATCTTGGAACTATTTTGATCATGTGCAGTGCCCTCACTCTATACGTATTTAGGCTAAGATAAAAGCTAAGTTGTTAAGATAAAGTATACTTGAACATGATATGCTTGAACATCCTCTCAGGGACAGTTTACAAAACTGATTCATCCTTCCAGGAACATTTTGTAAAACTGGTCCACTTACTAACATATCTATCTATCTATCTATCTATCTATCTATCTATCTATCTTTCTATCTATTTATTTATTTTAAAGTCTTTGTAGGGGAGTTTCTTTTCTTTGGAAAGGAAAGAGTTCTCCAGAACTGGGCATGGATTTAGGACACAAATGTCTTCAGCTCCAGGGACACAAACACCTGGTGCCAGTGTAGATGCCCTGGGAACCCCTGCCCAGGCTCCACCTGCACTGCAAGGTGCTCTGTTCTCCCCAGGTCCTGTGTGAGATATGCCAATCCCAGGCCAGCACCTCAGGTACACTGGGGCCCTAAAATGGCCCTGGCTGTTTATGGTGAGACAGCTGATGACTGATGTCTGCCTAGAAGTCCACTTTTTTGTTGTTGTTTTGTTTGTGGTTTGTTTTGTTGATGTTGTTGCTGTTTTGTTTTTGTTTTTGGTTGTTGTTATTGTTTAGTTGGTTTTGGGTGGTTTTGCTTTGGTTTTGTGGGGTTTTTTGTTTGTTTGGAGATATTTGTTTATTTTTTTTAAACATATTAAAATTTAAAAGAAAAAAACAAGAAGTGAATTATGGGGAATTGTAATACGGGAAGGAGAAGAAATATTGGTCTTCCCCTGTACTTCTACTATCAACACTCTATGATTTCATCTCCCTCGTCATTCAGGAGTTCCCACCTCTCCTGATTAAATGTCCCTGTCCAAGGACAACTTTCCAGCACTGTCTGGACGTTTGCCCTTCCCAGTGCTCTCAGGTTTCTCCTCCACTTGCTCTTTGGTCATTCAGTGGCCTCTCAACTGTCTGGTTTCTGCTTTGAGCTTCAGGGAGGTACAAACTTGCCCCATTCTTCAGAGCTCTAATTAACATGGCAGTCAACACGTTCATTGTGTTTATTTCTATCCTCTCCTATCTCTCTGTCTAAACCAGGTCTTGTGTGGGTGTCCCTTGTGGATGCTGGACCTCATCAGATCCAGCTTACACACACAGCTGAGGAAAGTGTTTTGCTGTTTATTAAACTGTGCAGTGTTTGCACAGGAGAGCAGGTGGAGCTGGTGCACAGGAGCTGCAGCATCTCCTGCAGAGCTCAGTGGAGAAGTCTGATGGAGGAAAAGTGATGCAATCTCTGGTGGCCAATGAGGGAACCGGCAGAATGGGGGTGGGAGGTGAGGAGCCAGGTTGTCCATACAGTGTCCAGCCTCAAGGGACTGTTCTCCTGCCTGTCCAGATGTCTTCAGGAGACCCTCGGGATCAATGTCCAGTGTAGAATGCTGCTGTCACTTCTTTCATACACTGAAAAATGACAGAAAATACCCTGGAAAGAAAAACCCTCCTTTATGAAATCTTCTTTGAAATCTTCATCATCAAGTGTCCCATTGAAACGTCTACAGTTAGTTCTACAAGTCTGGAAGGTTTAAAGAGAATTACGGAAAGAAACATCGCTCGTTAGGGCTTTCTGTGTTTTAATGAGCCCCGTGGCGTATTTGGTGTTGAGTCCGTGGACCTCAGATACCAAGGACAGACTGAAGAGTCTGCTCAAGAAGTCCAAGTCATGAGCAAACTCCAAAGTACCTTGAAGCATTAATGGGCCCCACTGAGGGCTGTTACTGACAAAGCCTCCCCATGGACTCGTTAGAGCAGATAATTGGAGGCAGTGATTGCATCAGGCAAAGGCAAAGTGCAGCAGCTCTGATGCTGAGAAAACCCTTGGTTTGTCTGATGAAGGACACTGGCCAAGCCTTGAGCCCCTGCCCCTGGGAAGGGAGATCCTGTCCCTCACGTGTGGCTCAGGGCTCTTCCTGGGGATGTGGGGAGTGCGATGCCCAGTGCAGGGTAATGGTGTGACACTCCCTGGGAGTGCAAGGAGGCAATGGGGTGCCATGGCCATGACAACCATGTGTCTCCTCTTCGGCCTCGCTGGCAGGGACATCAGCCATAGCCAAGGGGACAAAGACCTTGGCTCTTTCAGGGACATCCAGCCTTGCCAGCGCCCTTGGCCATGTCCACCACAGTCCATCCTGCACTGTCCCAGAACTCTGGCTGTTTCCCCACAAGGTGCAGACACCCCATGTGCTTCCCCACCCTGTTCTCACCCCAGTGTGTGCCCACCTGTGCTGCTGTCTCTCCATCCTCACCAGCTGTTCCTGGAAACACAAAGCCATGGCTGATCCAGAGTCCTTCTGAATGACCACAGCACTGCGCTCAGAATAACCTTTCTTTATCCTGAGCTCCACTCTGGACATCCAGAGCTCCAGTTTCTGATGGTTTTCCTTTCTCATGCTGTTCCCTCTACCAAAAAAGCAGTTTCCCAGGAGTGCACACCCACTCTGTCCCAGAAAGTGACCAAGATGTGTTTGGATAAAGCCCTGAGTAATTTGGTCTGACCATTCTTTGAGAAGGAGCTTGGTCAAGACACCTCCTGAGGTCCAATCCATCCTGAATGACACTGTCCTTTCATCTCCTTCATGTTTTCAATTTAGGGGAAGATCTCAAGTTCTCTCTGACCACAGGAATAATTCACACAGGGTGCAGGGCTGCTTTACAAGTGCCCCCAAACAGCCTTTAACACATCTTGTGCATCCCCTTTCATTTGCCTCTACCCAGGTTCTTCTCTTTTGCTGTCCTCATGCCCACCTTGTTCATCCTTTCAGAGCGGGTTGCTCAACAGGTGTCAGCATCCATGTACAGTCTGCACATCAGCCAGGCAGCAAAGCCACCGTTACAGAAATGGAGACGAGGCTCTTGACCAGCTCCTTGCACCCAGTAATCAGCACGCCTTGCCTGCTGAGATTCCTGGGAACACCTGAACTTTAAGTGTAGAGCATGTGAGTCCTCATTGGGTATCCTGGCTCATCTCCTGACCCATGTGGTGCTTCAGGCTGTGAAGAGAATCAAAACCAACTTTTTGACTGGGGTAGTTTCATTTTACATGTGTCACATGGGGCAGATGAAGGCAGCTCAGAACTCCAGGCTCTGCTGCACAATTGGGACTGAAGAGACTGGAAATGCAGGTGACGGTGTGTGCAAGTGGACACCATGTAAAAGGTCTGGCTTCCTTTACGCCTTTGCACCAACCTGGCATCTGTTGGTTTTCTTTGGCTAAAAAGAAACAACTCCCCTTTTGAGAAGCTAGAATGACTGATGGGAATGAAACTAAAAAGCTTTAGTTCATCATCATCATGGGGAATAAGGAGTTCCCTGCAACTGTTATTAGTGATAGTACCACTACTCAAAAACATCCTTGAGAGCATCTCTGTTGTCCCTCAGCTCCAAAGCTCAGCCTGGGACACAAGGAGCTGGGGAAAGAGATGAGTATAAATGCAAAGGAAAAGTTGCAATAGTGTTGACTTTTTCCATTGTTGGCAACGGTCCTTCCCTGGGACGTGGAGAAGGGTTTCACAGTTGGCCGTGGCTCTGAGATCTGCCCAGCATGATGCTGGAAGTGGGGACATCTGAGGGACTGTCTCTGGAGAAATTTTCTAACTGAGGGACCTTTTCCACAGTCACTATAGACAGGAAACTGTGTTCTGGGGCATCAAGGCCAGTGGGCACTCAGAGAAAGGAGGTAAAGATCTGAATGTCCCTGTTGGATAAAGGAGAGGATGAGAGTGCAGCTGGGAGACATGAAGGACACCAACGTGCGGGGCAGTGGAGGCCACCCGAGCTTTCAGCCAGGGCGGGGAGGGACCAGGGAAGCTCTGTTGGGCTGGACTTTCTACTTCCACTTGGGAGAAAGCCAGGGCTCTTAAATATCCTATTTATCTCCCATATTAGACAATTTCTATCCCATTTCTAGCTTTCCTCATGCAGTTTTCCAAGAAGCTCTGCTGTTTGGCCACCTCATGCACCACCTGCGCTGACCAAAGGTTTGTCTCTGGTCCCAGCACTACGCCACTTGTGTCCCCTACTGTTACTCAGCATATCCTTGCCCAAATCTATTCTATTCCACCCAGGAACCAAACTGGCCTTGATGGGAAGCTTCTGCTTAGGACGTCCTCCAGCATCTGGGCAGAGGGACCACCCTGACACCACCCTAAAAATTCCAGCCCTTTGAGCAAAGCTTATTCCTGAGGATGCTGCTGTGAGTGTCGGGGGGTTACAAAGCTGAATTTCATGTTGCAGGGGTGGATCTTTCTGCACTATTTGCAGGAGATCCAAGGCTGCCAGGCTGGAAACTTCACGTCTTGTTGAAGTGCTGGGAGTTGCAGTTCTGGGGCTGCCAGGCCACCATGTTTCAGGCCCAGTTTCTGCTTCAGCAGATCCTTCCACCTGCTCAGAGTCATTTTGAATCTTCAGACCGTGCCCAGAAATACTGAAATTTGTCCCCAGCTGGTGAGGGTTTTGCCCCTTTGAAGCCCTGTCGAGATGTTTCACTTGGGTTTGAGCTTGGCCTTTTCCTTGCAATGGACAGAGACACTGCAGGAAGGTGAGGAAAGGAAGAAACAAGAGAAACCAGCAGGGACAGGAGAAATTTATTCATGGACGAATCCCACGAAACCTTCACCATTCTGAATGGCGTCTGAACAGACAGGTGAGGGTGCACTGAGCCAAAAGGGTGCCTTTCCAGGAAACTTTTCCCTTTCCCTCTCCCTTTCCCTCTCCCTTTCCCTTTCCCCTTCGCTTTACTTTTCCCTTTCTCCCTCCCTTCTTTCCTTTTCCTCCTGTTCTCTGTCCCATCCTCTCTCACTAACCCCTCGTCTGGCTGCATGTCTCTTCTTTCCTCTCTTCTTTCCTTTTCTCGCGCTCTCCTGCTTCCTGGCTCTTTTCTTTCAATTCCTCCATTCAGTCCTGCAGCCCGGCATTAGTTTTGACTCTTCCCTCCCTTTCTCCTGCTCCCTTCACTTTCTCCCTCTGTCCCATATCTTTCTTCCCATCTTTTCTCTTGGAGACTTTGGGCCACTTTGACCCCAAGTCTGGGGATGGTTTGGCCAGTTTTCAGAGGCCTGGCTGGTGACAGCAGGGACAGCAGGCAGTGACAGGCCCGGGGCTGACAGGCTCCCCCTCCCCTAGGGGGCGCTCGGCTGCCACACCCAGCTGACATAGAACCTTTGTCACAATGCCCGCTACCGTGGCGAGGATGCGGTGACTCTGCAGGTGACAGGGACACTGCAGGCCTTGGTGTCAGCTCAGCAATTTCTCAGTTCCCCAAAGAAGCTGAATTCTGCAAATTGCTGGTTTGCTGTTGAAATGATGTCATCAGGTGTGTGTTTTGGTGTAACACGCTGAAAACCAGAGCAGAAATGGTGAAATATTCCCATCATATGCATGATCCCTGCACCAAACCACCATGACAGAGCCTAACTAGATCTGCATCTTTTTATTTATTTATTTATTTACTCATTTTTAAAATTGCCAGCAGGTCCCAGGGAACAGGTGCTGATGGAGCTTTCAAAGATGAGACATATCCAGATTCTGAAAGTGCAGTATAGAAAACATCCTCATGGAGGGATCTTTGCATTTTAGGCTTAGTCTAAGTGTCTCAAGTAGTTGGGGTTTTTGTTTGGGCCTTATCTAAAAGGTCTGATGGCTTTCCTCCTTGTCTGAAGAAGAATGTGCTGTAAAATATAATAGAAAAACCATCCTTGTGGAGGGATCTTGGTGTTTTAGGTGCAGTTTACATTTCCCAAGTAGTTGGGGTATTTTTTTGCTCTTCTGTGAAAAATATTTTGCTGCTTGTGCATTCTCAAAATGTCTCGTTGGTGTGTGGAGAAAATAGAAGTGTGATGTTATGTACAAAATTTTGCATTTGTATGAATTTGCATGAATTGACTAATTTGTTTTTCTTTTCTGTATTTCTGTTGTTTTCAGAATACACAGATGACAATGCCCCAGTCCCTGAGAACTCACCAGGAACTGTTGGAAGAATCGCGTCTGGAGCAGTTAAAGCTCCCAGCAAAACACACATTTTGTAAGTATTCCTAGGGCTTTGTGTTCTTTGTAAGGCATTTCAGTGTGGTTTAACCTTTTTGATGGATATTAGTTTACAGAGGCATTCGGATTGTATCTTGCTTATTAAAGCGGCTGTTAATTTTTTGTTGTGCTGGGGTAGATTTGAATGGCTCTGACCCAAAGTAGACTTAGACTTTTCAGCCTATGTTTTTATGACCGTGTTTTTAGGCCCACATTTTTCGGCCTAAAACTTTAGGCCTACATTTTTAGGCTTACATTTTCTTTGTCTACACATTTAGGCCCACTTTTTCAGGCCTTCATTTTTAGGTGGTGAGCTTTAAACTCTGACAGGGGTGACTCTTCAGATGATTCAACTGGGTTTGTTCTTGAGGTTGGTTGTTCTAAGACACAAGTTGTAGATCCCATTTCCTGGTCATGGAGACATTATTTGGTTTATGTGTTTGCTTTAATAGTAAAGACATTGTGGCATAAACGGAATTTGTTCCCATGTGGGAAGAGTCTCATTCTCAGTGTTCGAATGTTTCTTCCATTGGATGTCGGGGGATAGAGCAGGTATCTGTAGGCCCCAAATCTGAGTTTTTTGCACAGTAAAAATAAATACCAAATAAATATGAAAGAACAAAGTGACAGATCAATGAGTATGTGGAATCTCAGTAGGTTTTCAAGTGTCATAAATATTTCCTAAAATATAGTAGAGCTTTCAAGATTACTTTGAAGTGCTTAAAGCAGGGCTCCAAAATACAACAGAACCCTTGTAACTGCTCTCAAATGACATTTCTACTGCTATTTTCAGTCAATATGGCATATATTTTATGACATATTTAATACTTTGGTGCTTTTGTGGCTAAACATGGCAAACACCTAATCACAGTGCTTGGCCTTCCACAAAGAAACACTCTTCTAAAGAGATTTTTGCTGTGTCTTTGTCAGATAACTGAGTAGAGTCATTTGTCACAAAGTAGGACTGTAATTTTGGTTTGTTTTTTTTTTTTTTTCAGTTGCACTGAATGCACCTGGAGAGAAGAGTTTATGTATAAGAATAGATTTCCACATTCCTTAGGCAATCAGAACATAAAGTTTGATGTTCATGTTCTAGAATCTGGTTTCACTGCTTTTTGTTGGGTCTGGATGCTTTATTTAAGTTCTGATCACCTTTATTTCTCCTTCTAGAAGTTGAAAGGAACCAGTGAGCGGAACATCAAAAGCAGTATATAAAAACATAATCTCACCCTTTTTCCTACACACCATGCTGAATTTTAACCAACGCAGCCTTGTATGAATTTTCCAAGCATTAACAGAATGTATTTCGCAGTAAATGTTGTAAATATTGGACTCAGCAAAGTAAAAAGTGAGTCATGCCGTTGTTGCGAGGACACTTCTGTGCAGCTCCGTGATTCCTTGTCGTGTCCTTAAACACTTGGGGATTTGTTCCTAAAACTGTGTAATTGCAGTGATTTTGTTGGGGTCCCTCTGAGTACAAAAGTGTCTTTAATAGATTGCCGTGAATGTAAATGTCATTGCTACACAACTGTGAATTTACCTTTGGGAAAGGGGTGGTGTTTTTCTCCATGTTTGCAAACACTGTCATTCTGCTGCTAAAATATTATATAAATGAGAAACACAAGGAAATACTTGACTGGTAAAGGGTCTGGATCTGGATTTACCGCTGAAGTCGAATACTATGTGTCTCTTACATGCTTTTTATATTTTCTCTTTATTTTGACGTAAATTGCATTTATTGTATTCCAACTAATTCAGATGGGATTTATTTCTTGAAAACAGCTATTTTTCTCTTTTTTTAATAGCATGTGTAGTAACACAAAGTCTGTCTTCATAAATACAGTTTATTTGGCTTTTTTCCATGTTTCTGTATGTATTTCAAAGCAGAACTTAGTGTGGTAGGAATAAATCGCTGGAAAGCTCGCCCGTGATTGTGGAACAGTAAGGCGACAACATCTGAATTCGTTACAGCTGTTTTGTGCTGCTGTCCCACTCTTACTACGCTCTGTCTTGAATGTACGATTGAATACGTGTTTAATTTTTTGTGAACAGCTTGATGACTCTCCTGCACCTCTTTCTCTGGCACAGCTTATTAAGGTATTACAATAGAATATAAGGTATATATTCCTGTCAAATACTTTAATAGTTTCTGGAAGAGCAAACAAACAAACCAACCACATCTGAGAGGAAAAAAACTGGGGAGAGTGACTGCTTTGAAATAATGTCATTACTTTTCTGTGTTGTGCTTTCTTAAGGTCCAAGTCTCCCTGTAGTGCTTTGTCTTACCCTAGAAGTTCATATACCCACTGCAAGTCACGATCAGGCTCTTCCTGCACTCGCTCCGACTCTCGATCACGGAGTCGTTCCTGTTCCCGTTCCTACTTGCCATTGCTGCCATCTCCAAGAAGAGGCAAAGGGAGGAGTCCTAACTATCGTTCTAGGTCAAGGTCATGTGGTGATCACCACTCATGGTCAAGGTGTTCTTAAAAATCTTGAAGCGAGAAGAAGCCAGTGCCAGCGCTGAGCAACTGGCAAAAGAGCTCTGGCCCCTCTTTGATTCTGTCAGACCCTGTCAGGCTCTTGCAGGCTTTTTCGCACTCTGTCAGGTCCTGTTGGGATCTGTCGGCCGCTGTCAGGCCCTGTCAGGCTTTGTCGAGCCTTGTCAGGCTCTCTCGGTCTTTGATGGGTTCTATTTGGCTCTGCCAAGCATTGTCGGGCTCTGTCAGGCTCTGTTGGTCTGTGTCAGTCTTTATTGGTTATGGTCAGGTTTTAGTCAGCCTCTGTCAAGCCCTGCCAGGCTCTTTTGGGCTCTATGGGGCTTTGTCAGGCTTTATTGGACTTTATCAGTATCTGTCCATCCCTGTCAGACTTTGTCAGGTCCTGTCAGGCTCTGTTGGGCTCTTTCAGGCTCCGTTGGGCACTGTCGGGGTTCATTGGTCTTTGTCGGGCTCTGTTAGGCTTTACTGGGCTTTGGCAGGCCCTGTCAGGCACTATCAGGCTCTATCAGGCTCTGTCCAGCCCTGTCAGATTTTATCTGGCTCTGTCAGGCTCTGTCAGGGTCTATTGGGCTCTGCTGGGTTTTTTTCAAGCTCTGTTGGGCTCTGTTGGGCTTTGTCAGGCTCTGTCGGGCTCTGTTAGACTTTTCTGGGCTCTGTCAGGCTCTATAGGTCTTTGTAGGGCTTTACTGGGCTTTGTCAGGCTTTGTCAGGCCCTGTCGGGCTCTGTCAGGCTCTATAGGTCTTTGTCAGGCTTTGTCGGGCTCTGTTGGGCTTTGTTGGGCTCTGTCGGGCTTTGTCGGGCTCTGTCGGGCTTTTTTGGGCTCTGTCAGGCTCTATAGGTCTTTGTCGGGCTCTGTCAGGCTCTACAGGTCTTTGTTGGGCTTTGTCAGGCTCTGTCGGGCTCTGTTGTGCTTTGTTGGTCTCTTTCAAGGTTTGTTGTGCTATGTTGCGCTTTGCTTAAAGAGACTGACAGAGCCCGACAGGGCCTGACAAAGCCCAATAAAGCCTGACAAAGACATATAGAGCCCAGCAGAGCCCAGAAAAAGTCTGACAGAGCTTGACAGGGGCCGACAGAGCCCAACAAAGCCTGAAAGAGACCAACAGAGCCTGACAGAGGCAGACAAAGTCTGACAGGGCCTGTACAAAGCCTGACAGATCCCGAAAGGGCCCAACAAAGCCTGACAGAGCTTGACAGGGCCCAAGAGGGCCTGACAAAACCTGACAGAGCCTGACAGGGCCCGACAGAGCCTGATAAAGCCTGACAGAGCATGACAAAGACTGACAGAGCATGACAAAGACTGACAGAGCCCGTCAAAGCCTGAAAGAGTCCAAAAGACCCCAATAGAGTCCAACAGATGATAGAGTCCAATAGAGCCACAAAGATGATTAAGGGAGTGGATCATCTCCCTTATGAGGAAAGGCTGAGGGAGCTTGGTCTCTTTAGCTTGGAGGAGACTGAGGGGTGACCTTATTAATGTCTAAAAATATATAAAGGTTGAGGGTCACGAGGACGGAGCCAGGCTCTTCTCGGTAGGACAAGGGATAATGGGTTCAAACTGGAACACAAGAGGTTCCACTTAAATTTGAGAAGAAACTTCTTCTCAGTGAGGGTGACAGAGCACTGGAACAGGCTGCCCAGGGGGTTTGTGGAGTCTCCTTCTCTGCAGACATTCAAATCCGCCTGGACACCTTCCTGTGTAACCTCAGCTGGGTGTTCCTGCTCCATGCGGGAATTGCACTGGATGAGCTTTCCAGGTCCCTTCCAACCCCTGACACTCTGGGATTCTGTGATTCTCTAAACAGGGCATGAAAAACCCGACAGAGCTTGACAGAGTCCGATAGGGCCCAACAGAGCCTGACAGAGTTTCACGGAGCCTGACAGGGCCCAAAGAACCTGATCGTGACTTGCAGTGGGTATATGAACTTCTAGGGTAAGACAAAGCACTACAGGGAGACTTGGACCTTCAAAAAACACAACACAGAAAGATAATTGCCTTATTTCAAAGCAGTCACTCTCCCCAGTTTTTTTCCTCTCAGTTTTCGTTTGGTTGGGTTTTTTTTTCTCTTCCAGACAGCGAGTCCTAAGGGCTACAGTGCAGTATCAAATAGCAAGAAAACATGATTTAGCCTGCAGACAGTCAAGCTCAATTTTAAAATGCCATTCTAGTCTATTTATCTTCACTGCCTTTTTGGCAATTTGTAGAGGATGCAAAGCACTTGTTGATGCAATCCTATATACTATTTAATCCTATGTACTATTTAATCCTCCATACTGTTTAAACAACACTTCCAGCAGATGTCCTAGCAAAATCTTGCACCTACCTTGATCTCTGAGCAGGAACAGTGACCACATGTTGATCAATTCATCTCTAAAAGCTTCTAAACTCAGTTTCTAGAAATATGACTGATCCTGGTACCATGACTAAGTCACACATCACAGTCCCAGAATCACAGAATCAGAGAATCACAGAACCACAGAGTCAGAGTAACAGAGTCACAAGCACAGTGTCACAGTGTCACAGTGTCACAGAGTCAGAGTCACAGAGTGACCTTTACAGTCAGTCACAGAGTCACAGTGTCACAGTGTCACAGTGTCACAGAGTCAGAGTCACAGAGTGACCTTTACAGTCAGTCACAGAGTCACAGTGTCACAGTGTCACAGAGTCACAGAGTCACATAGTCACAGAGTCTAGGTGTCACAGTCAAAGAGTCTCAGTACAGTCACAGAGTCACAGAGTCAGAGTCACAGAGTCACAGATTCACAGAGTCAAAGTCACAGAGTCAAAGTCACAGAGTCACAGAGTCACAGTGTCCCAGAGTCACAGGGTCACAGAGTCACAGGGTCACAGGGTCACAGGGTCACAGGGTCACAGTCAGAGTCTCAGTACAGTCACAGTGTCAGAAAGTCAGAGTCACAGAGTCACATTCACAGTCACAGAGTCACAGAGTCAGAGTCACATATACATTTAGACACAGAGTCAGAGTCACAGTCACAGAGTCGCAGTAACAGTCACAGAGTCACAGTCACAGACTCACAAAAACACAGAGCCACAGTCACTGTGTCACAGTGTCACAGAGTCATAAACAGACAGTGTCACAGTGACAATCTCGTTCACAGTCACAGTGTCACAGGGTCACTGTGTCAAAGAGTGACAGTCACAGAATCACAGAGTCACAGAGTCAGAGTAACAGAGTCACAGTGTCACAGAGTGAGAGAGTCTCAGTCACTGAGTCACAGATTCTCAGTTACAGAATCTCAGACATAGAGTCTCAGTCACAGTCACAGTGTCACAAAATCAGTCATAGTCACAGAGTCACAGAGTCACAGTCACAGAGTCAGAAAGACACAGAGTCACAGCGTCCCAGTCACAGAGTCACAGAGTCAGAGTCTCAGTCACAGTCACAGTGTCACAAAGTCATAGAGTCAGAGTCACAAGGTCACAGAGTCACAATCACTGTGTCACAGTGTCACAAAGTCACAGAGTCATAGAGTCACAGAGTCAGAGGCACAGAGTCACAATCACAGAGTAACAGAGTCACAGTCACATAATCACAGAGTCACAGAGTCACAGGGTCTGAGTAACAGAATCCTAGTCACAGTGTCACGGTGTCACAGAGTCACAGAGTCATGGTCATAGAGTCTCAGTCATAGTTACATTGTCACAGAGTCACAGAGTCAGAGTCACAGAGTCACAGTGTCACAGAGTCACAGAGTCACTTTCACAGTCACAGAGTCAGAGTCAAAGAGTCACATATACACTTAGACACAGAGTCAGAGTCACAGTCACAGAGTCGCAGTAACAGTCACAGAGTCACAGTCACAGACTCACAAAGACACAGAGTCACAGAGTCACAGTCACTGTGTCACGGTGTCACGGAGTCATAGACAGAGTGTCACAGTGAAATTCTCATTCACAGTCACAGTGTCACAGGGTCACTGTGTCAAAGAGTGACAGTCACAGAATTACAGAGTCATAGAGTCAGAGGGTCAGAGTAACAGAGTCATAGTCACAGTGTCACAGTATCACAGAGTCACAGCGGCACAAAGTCACAGAGTCATAGAGTGACTAGTCACAATCACAGACAGTGTCACAGTGTCACAGAATCATAGAGGCACAGTGTAACAGTAAAAGTGTCTCGGTCAAAGGCACAGTGTCACAGAGTCACAGAGTCACAGAATCAGAGTCACAGAGTCACAGAGTCAGAGTCACAGAGTCACAGTGTCACAGAGTGACAGGGTCTCAGTGTCACAGAGTCTCAGTGTCACAGAGTCTCAGTGTCACAGAGTCTCAGTGTCACAAAGACACAGAGTCACATATTCAGAGTCACAGAGCCAGAGTCACAGCGTCACAGTGCCATGGAGTCACAGTATCAGAGTCACAGAGTCACGCAGTGACAGTCAAAGTGTCATAGACTCACAGAGTCGCAGTATCGCAGTCACAAAATCATAGTCACAGTAACAGAGTCAGAGTCACAGAGTCACAGTCACAGTGTCACAGAGTCACAGGGTCACAGTGTCACAGAGTCTCAGTGTCACAGAGTCTCAGTGTCACAGAGTCTCAGTCACAGTCACAGTGTCACAAAGTCAGAGTCACAGAGTCACAGAGTCACAGTCACTGTGTCAGTGTCACAGAGTCATAGAGATACAGTGTCACAGTCAAAGTGTCTCAGTCACAATCACAGTGTCACAAAGGCACAGAGTCACAGTCACAGAATCACAAAGACACAGAGTCACAGTCACTGTGTCACAGTGTCACAGAGAGACAGTGTCACAGTGACAGTCTCGTTCATAATCACAGAGTCACAGGGTCACTGTGTCACAGAGTGACAGTCACAGACTCACAGAGTCAGAGAAACAGAGTCACAGTGTCACTGAATGACAGAGTCACAGTGTCACAGAGTGACAGAGTCTCAGTCACTGAGTCACAGATTCTCAGTCACAGAGTCTCAGTCATAGAGTCTCAGTCACAGTCACAGTGTCACAAAATCGGAGTCACAGAATCGGAGTCACAGTCAAAGCCACAGAGTCACAGAGACACAGTCACTGTGTCACAGAGTCACAGAGACACAGAGTCATAGTCACAGTCACATTCACAGTCACAGAGTCACAGAATCACTGTCACAGTCAGAATCACAGTCACAGAGTCAAAATAACAGACACAGATATTCAGTCACTGAGTCAGAGCAAGATACCATCTGAATGCCACTGTAAACTCATATCCATCAAAAAGTTTAAACCACCCTGAAACGCCTCACAAAGAATACAAAGCCCAAGGAATACTTAAAAAATGTGTTTTTTGCCGGGAGCTTTAACTACTCCAGCTGCGATTTTTGCAACAGTTCTGGTGAGTTCTTAGGGACTGGGGCGTTGTCATCTGTGTGTTCTGAAAACAACAGAAATACAGAAAAGAAAAATTCATGAGTGTATATGAATATGAGAATCCCTTTACAGATACAAATGCAAAATTTTGTACGTAACATCGCACTTCTATTGTCTCCACACACCAATGAGACATTATGAGAATGCACGAGCAGCAATATACTTTTCACAGAAGAGTAAAAAACAACCCAACTACTTGGGAAACTTAGACTGAGCCTAAAACACCAAGATCCCTTCATGTGGATGGTTTTTCTATTTATATTTACAGCACATTCTTCTTTAGACAAGGAGGAAAGCCATCAGACCTTTTAGATTAGGCCTAAACAAAAACCCCATCTACTTGAGACACTTAGACGAAGCCTAAAATGCAAAGATCTCTCCATAAAGATGGTTTTTATACTGCACTTTCTCAATCTGCTGGCAGAACAAAAAAATAGCTGCAGATCTAGTTAGGCTGAGTCATGGTGGTTTGGTGCAGGGATCATGCATATCATGGGAATATTTCACCAGTTCTGCTCTGTTTTTCAGCGTATTACACCAAAACACCCACCTGATGACATCATTTCAACAGCCAAACCAGCCATTTGCAGAATTCAGCTTCTTTGGGGAACTGAGAAATTGCTGAGCTGACACCAAGTCCTGCAGTGTCCCTGTCACCTGCAGAGTCACGGCATCCTCGCCACGGTAGCGGGCATTGTGACAAAGGTTCTATGTCAGCTGGGTGTGGCAGCCGAGCGCCCCCTAGGGGAGGGGGAGCCTGTCAGCCCAGCCTGTCACTGTCACCTCACATTCCATTGCTGTGTCTACCAATACATGGATCTGGCTTTTCAGGAAATCAGCTAATATGGAGCTTTAGCTGACAGGCAAATTCACTACAAGAGAAACTTGATTTTAACAGAACCGGGACATTCCACCCCAGGCCCAACTCGATCAACTGATCCTCTAGTGTTGAACAACCAAGTGGCTTTTGCTAAATGTGACTCCCAGTTTTAAAAGGTTTAAAAGGGGCAGTAGCTCTAAGAAGTGGGATGCCCAGCTGTTGCAAGGGGGCCTAGGGCTCTCACCCGCATCAGAAGCTACGTGCCTCCTTGCCACAAGGTGACAGAGCAAGTGCCAAAGATGGGGCACGGTTCAGGTTATTCAATGCCTTCTGTTAGTGCAGGGATGGGAAAGCAACGACATCCAAAATTTCCTCAGCGTCTGCTACTGCTAGGGAAAGGAGGAGGTAGGAACAGAAGGAGAGGAGAGAAGACTTCAGCTGGAAGGGACCTACAGTCATCATCTAGTCCAAAGGCCTGACCACTTCGGGGCTGGCCAAAAGTTGAAACATGGTATTAAGGGCATCGTCCAAATGCCTCTTCAACACTGACAGGCATGGGGCATCGCCCACCTGGGCTCCGGGAGCCCTGTTCCACCCTGTTTGACCACCCTCTTGGGAAAGAAAACTTTCCTCTTGTCAAGTCCAAAGCTCCCCTGATGGATGGATGCAGCTTTGAGCCTTCTGCTATTGGCTGCCGGGAAGAAGGGATCAGCAGCTCCCTCTCCATTTTCCCTCCGCGGAAGCTGTAGAGAACAACGAGGTCGCCTCTCAGCCTCCATCTCTCCAAACCAGACACATCCCAGGTCGTCAGCATCCATGAACCAGAAGAAGCTCTTCTCTCACAGTGGAGCTCTACAGGCCCCACACTCCCTCCCAGCTGAAGCTCTGACACAGGAGAAATCCCCTACATCAAGAAAGCCCGCCTGAAGATCTACAGCCTAGAAATAGGGAATACAGCGTCACGTGGAGCACCAGGAGTTTCCGGCACTGCTTGCACACAGCAGAGTAGGAAAATGCTCCTGCAGGCACAAGTAGGTCACAGCCCGACTGCGAGCCACAAATGTGATACAGGCAAATGCATTCTGGTGTGTCAGACAAGGCATTGCCAGAGGAAAGGCAAGCCTGGTGCAAAGCCCCGCTGAGAACTCGCCTGGACGACTACGGACATTTCTCATTCCTCGGCTTCAGGAAAGATCAAGTCCAGCTGGGATGAAAGCAAACCAAGACTATGTAGTTGGTTAGGATCATGGAGGGCCTACAGAAGAAGACAACAGCTGCAAGGAGCAAGACCAAGCCTGAGAGGGCTGGCATGACCCTCAAGCAAGATATCAAGGATGAAAGCCAAAGGAGGAAAAGAGCCATCGAGTGCAAGCAAAGATAGGGTCAACAGCACAAAGCCATTCAAGACTTCTTCCCAAGCACACAACCTCACCATCAGCGACGGCGTAGCATCACGTATCACTTGCTGCATTGGGAAGGAATGGCACAGGGACTGCCAGGGCCACCTTCCAAGCTTATGTGATGGCTGGCGGGCTGGCTGGCTGGCTAGCCTCTTCAGGTGCATAGCAGTGGGACAAGACAAAGGGAATGCCTTCTTGAAGAGCACTGCAAAGCTCACCATCTTCATCCCATGCGCAGACAGGCTCAGGAGCCATCAGAAATAGGATACAGAGGGCTTGCAAGGGGTTGCAGTGCTTTGGAGCACCCACTGGTGTCCCACCAGGCACAGGAAGGATTCTCGCCCCCAAGGTCCATCAGGTCAGAGGCATTTGGGCACTCTGGGAAGTCCCCGAGATGGCTCCAGCTCAAGGGAGGATAGGGCTTGCGCAGCTCCTGGGAGGCGTGAGCAGCTTGTGGGACAAGAAGCCCGGTCTGGCTCACATGCTCAGGGAACAGCCGATCGCCAGCACTGGGGTCAGGAAGGAATTTTTTCTCCCGGGGCAGATTGGCACTGGTCCCCGGGGGTTTTTTGCCTTCCTCTGCAGCATTGAGCATGACCACTTTTCAGAGCTCCTCTGGGCCCTTTTGGCTCGCTTCCTACCTGCTGCTCAAGCACTAGGAAGATGGCCTCTCGTGCCCTGCAGCTGGGGGGAGGAAGGCTTTTTTTTCCCCCCATGTGAGACACCAAGTGTCTCTGGGGGTTTTTTGCCTTCCTCTGCAGCATTGAGCATGGCCCACTTGCCGTGGCTTCTTTGGGCCATTTGGGCTGGGTGCCTGCTGCTCCACGAGGTGGCCCTAAACTTAGCTAGGACAGCCTACCTAAACCAGCATAGAACAACTAACCTAAGCCAACCTTAAACAGCTGAAAACAATCAACCTTCGAGAACCTAAACCAATCTCAATCTGCCTTCAAAAACTTCAAACAATCAGCCAACAACAACCTAAAAAGCACCTGAAACCATCTACAACAAATTACCTCAACCAACCTAAACCAAACCAAATAAAGCAACCTCAACACCCTCAAACAAACCTACCTAAAACAAATGACCTAAAAAATCCTACCGAAAACAACCTCAAACTACATAAACCAGCATTCCTCAAACAACCTTCGGCAACGCTGATCCAAACAAGCTGAAGACATCTAAACAGACCCACCTTAATCAACCTAAAGCAACAATCTCAAACAACTTCAAAGCCACCTCATAAAGCCTAAAACCGCCTGAAACAACCAAGCTAAACTAACCACCTAGACTAAACAACTTAAACCAACCCCCAAAATAGGAAAACAAACAACACAAGCAACCTGAACAAAATGACGTAAAGCAAATCACCTAAGCTGAAATAGAACCACCAATCCCAACCTAAAACAACCAAGCTAAAAACCAGTCTCAACCAGCCAACACTTCAACAAACAAGCTAAAACACCCCAAAAAGCCTACATGACCAAAAACACCCAACCAACCCAAACCCCGCCCTACCCCATGCAGTGCCTTACTTGGATGTCTCTGCAGCCTTGGGAGCTCTGCTACCCCAGCCAGGTTCTCCTACAAATGCACCTTGAGCTTCTTTGGAGCTTCTAGAAGGGGAGTGCAGCTACTGTATACTCTTGACCCATGAATGGTACCCCTCCAACTGGGAAGCTCATCCTCTTGGACTGACCACCTAGCTTCAAGAAGGACACGCAGGGAGCAGGGAGGGAGGAAGGGGACACCTGCCTAGCCGGCCAGATCACCCCAATCAACCCTGGCCGATCAATGGCGTGACACGGGTCGCAGACAGATTGCTCTCACATCCAAACCAACCAAATACAATCTAAAACCAACCAAAACCACCCTCAACCAAACCTCAACCGACCAGCCTAAACAACCCCGCCTAAACCAAGCAGCCAACCTGCAACCGTCAGCCTACCTACCATCAAACAAAAATGAACAACAAAATAGAACTACATTAAAGAAACAAAACCCTGGTCCCACTTTTTTCTTTTTGTTTTGTGTCCTTTGAAGTCTTCTTGGAGCCAAAACCCCCCTGGCATTTCTGGGAAACAGTAGTCTCATCGTTGCTCGATTCATGGTGAGCAAATAGAACAGAAAAGTTCTGCTCTCTTGGGAGCCTGGACTTCTGCAGGGCAAGCCCTGACCGAGCCCTGAGGGCTCCATCCAGGAGAGCAGCTCTCTGCAGGGCGCAGACGGGCACACACACCTACACCATGGCTCAGGCAGGGACCCAAGGCCCCATGTTGAGCTGGGCCCTTGGCAGGAGACAGTGGCGGTGGGTGGGGGTCCCAGGGGAGGCCGGTCCCAGCCGCTGAGGCCTAGGAGCACCCCCAGGACCCTGGCAGAAGTAGACTTCCAAACACTTCCTTCCGTGCCTTCGAAATAGGTGCTCGCTTAGGGATTGTCAACAGCACTTGTGGCTACATCCACGGCCCTGCTGTGCTTGCTCACCATACCAAGTGCAGGCTCCCTGGAGGAATGGTTGCTTTCTCCTCTTTGCACTGAGGAAAAGGAGATGTTCCAGGAGGCAGCAGACGTGCCCGCAGCAGCCTGGGTCCCTGAGCGCCGCGAGATGCGGCTGAGCTGGCGGGGACTCCGGGTTCTCCAAGGGTCCAGCCCATCTGCGAGCTCTGCCTTAAACAAGGTGACAGAGCAAGTGCCGAAGATGGGGCACGCTTCAGGTTATTCAATGCCTTCTGTTAGTGCTGGGCTCCGGGAGCCCTGTTCCACCCTGTTTGACCACCCTCTTGGGAAAGAAAACTTTCCTCTTGTCAAGTCCAAAGCTCCCCTGATGGATGGATGCAGCTTTGAGCCTTCTGCTATTGGCTGCCGGGAAGAAGGGATCAGCAGCTCCCTCTCCATTTTCCCTCCGCGGAAGCTGTAGAGAGCAACGAGGTCGCCTCTCAGCCTCCATCTCTCCAAACCAGACACATCCCAGGTCCTCAGCATCCATGAACCAGAAGAAGCTCTTCTCTCACAGTGGAGTTCTACAGCCCCCACACTCCCTCCCAGCTGAAGCTCTGACACAGGAGCTCCTGCTGAGCTTCCATTGCGATGGCCTTCGCTGGCAACACTGCAAACCAAGTCGCTGCAGACACAGTGCGGATTTCTGGAGGAAAGGGATTTAATACTGAATGTCTTGTAGAAAAACTAACAAGATATGCGAAAATCTAACAGGTAAGTAAACGAGGGAGTGTGATCTATTAAGCAATGCATACATTGTTCGTAAAATAATCCAACCACTACTTATTTGAAACCATGATGTACACATATTTTAAAAAGTTTTGAGGATGAGAGAAATAATCCTTGAATTTAAGGAAAGGGTACTAAAATCAGGCAAATTCTTGCACAAAAACCTCTTTGCATTGGACCAAAAACTAAAGCTGCAGCAGAGAGATGAATTCAGTGGTGTGGGTTTTTTTTTCTGATGTGGTGACTCCTTCGAATTCTTGCCCTAATAGTTTTGGAGCTTTTGAACTCTTAGGAAAAAGCCCTGTAGCAAACAGAGATCAAACCCCAAGGCTGGCTTTGGTGTTTTGTAAGCAGATGATTCCTGTGTAATGCTGCTCTCTTGGTCACCTCTTGCTGGGCTCTAATCCTCCTGCCTGACACTTCGGTGCCACCAGCTGGGCAGACACTTCCACTGCGATATCACCAGCACCGAGTATCACACATTGAATATCTTGCAGATCTTGTACTGACACAATTGTGGCACAGTCTGGAGTGATTCGCCTTTTTTTTTTTTTTTTTTTTTTTTTAATTTCAGAAAGAACAAAACACGCTGATATTTACTCATGTTTAGCCCACAGTCACCCACAATCCCCAGACCATTTCTGCAGAGTTGTTACCAATAGCTCTTCTCTCAGCATATACCACGCTATAGTTCTTTATTTGGCAAAATTATGTAATTCTGTCCAGCACAAGCCATCATCTTTATCTTGCCACCTCTTTCTGGCATTAATAATGACTAGATAAAACTGATCAGAACAGATATTGAGAAACTCACGTGGCCCATGGTCTGTCACGTTTGTTAGAGCTGCTGCTGTTTTGAGATTCCAGGAAGCGGAAACTTCTCTTCAGCCAACTTTAAAATGGAACCTGTTCTCAGCAGCCAAGACTTTTCCTCTGTGACAGGACAGAACACTCCAGGTGTGGAATCCACAGGCCCTTAGTGCTGCTGCAGCCAGTGAGTGAGGTGACGAAGGAACGAGGGCACCATGTCCCAATTGCTGGACGTGTCACGATCACTGGCTGTGTTGACAGAGGGAAATAACACCTAAAGGGTTAAACATGTAGCAAGTGCCTTGCTTAGAGCTTTACCTGTTGTATTAGAAACAGGGCCTTACTGAAGAGAGCAAACACCGCAAAGATAAGAGGCTCTGCAGTGTCTAGCAGCATCCTTGAGTGGACAAGATAATGAGAATCTTCAGCACAGAAAGCTCCCTGTGGAGCTTTGCAGACTGTCATAGATTTCTGGTGAGAGGTTGGATTCAGCCATCAGCAGTGTGAGGGCTTTGGAGAGGAGGGACAAGTGCAGCCCAGAGACAAGGACGGAGGTCCTCATTGGAGAAGACCCACAGAGGCTCATACCAGAGAACCAGGTTCTCCCACTCCCACGGTGATGGAGCTGGGCCACACATCCCTGGGGGATTCTCTGCAGTGTCTGAGGCCCCAACATGCCTTCCTAGTCTGTGACGACATGTACTCCAGAGAAGGGTGTGTGTTGGTGTCCAGGAAGGCACTAGACCCCAGCATGGGGCTCTGACATGTCCTGTGAGCCCAGGAGTACTGAGCCCATTGTCCAGGGAACAACCATCCCTCCCCGAGCCGGGGAGAGGACCCCGGGGTCCATGCTGTCTGTCCGCGCTCCTCTCCTGCCCCAACATCAGACTGTGTTCCTTGGGGGATGGTTCTCACCAGAGAAAGAATCTGTTTCCTGGGGTGCCTCCAAAACACAATGTACCCCAAGGGCTGGCACCATCTGCCCTTCCCCTCCTGCAGCCTCATGGGGGAACACTCCACTTTCCCCTCATCTGCCCATATCTGGGGGCACATGGCAGGTGGGAAGCAGGTGTCCTTTACAGTGACACCCTGGGTGTCCACGCTCCCTCAGACACTCTGGTCATGGCCAAGGCGTGGCCAGAGAAGACGCAAGTGCACAGGTGCTGGCACAGCAGTGGCAACATGGACACGGACACACACACACAGAGCTTCCCTGTCATAGAATTATCAAATCACAGAATAGTTTGAGTTGGGAGGGACCTTCAAAGCTCATCTAGTCCAATACCATCCAGGTATCACAAGTTCTGTGGGCCACAAACCCTAAGAACTCCTTTCAAGTGACATTTCTACCCCTATTTTTAGTCACTACAGTATTGTAAACATATTGTGTATCTCAACACTTTCATGGCTAACATGGTAGATATCTGAAACCGGCACTTGAGCTTCCACAAACTAAACACTGTTCCTAAACATTTCTTGTTATTTCTTTGTCAGAGACTAATTTGCACGTTGAAGTGTCTAGACTGTCACTGCTGTTTCCTAGGAACTCAAGTACTGTGGCTTCTTTCGTTTGGCCCCAGACCCCTGGCAGAACGGTTTAGAAGAAGGGAGTACCAAGGCGCCACTGAGGCCGCTGGGCACCTGCGGGCATGTGTGGGGGATGTTTGGAAGCTTCAGGGGCACCCCCACAGCCAGTGTGGGGGTGCAGAGAAGCTTCTTGGAATGCCTACAGTCAGATCTGATCAGCCAATATAAAAAATGGGACTCTCGTCAAGACTCTGCCATTGTCACGGTTCTCTTGGATGCACGAGCGAGATGCTGCCACCGAGAGCCAACTGCCCGCCCCCGCCACCCGGGATGGAGACTCCGCTTGCCTTGCCACCACAGGTGTGAGTAAAATTTCTTCTCGCAAGATTGCGAGTATATTTATACTTTCCGTGCACATATACACGCGTACTTTCCGTGCTCAATACAAGCACGTGTATAAATTAACCCTCGCAGAATCACGAGTGTATTTTCCTCCCGTGCTTCCACATAAGCACGTGTAATATTCCGTGCACATTTGCACTTGTATTTCTCCTCGCAGGATTGCAAGTGTGTTATAAATTGACCCTCGCAGAATCGCGAGTGTACACTTTCCATACTCACTACGAGTACGTGTATCCCTTTAAAATAATCCCACACCGTGTTCAGGCAAGTGTGTGCTCTTCCCGGACTCAGGGGCAGCTCCAGCATTGTTTTTGGTGAAGCCATGTGCATGCACTCTGTGGACCGCCTGTTGTATTAGTTGCTGCCCCTTAATAATTTTCCTCAACTGATATCTGAACCTGTATTCAAGTCACTTTTGCAGTGCTAAACCCCTGTTTCTCACCAGTTAATGAAAGTTGTTTTGGACCCTCTTGTCCCTTAAACTAACCTCGGGGTGCCTCCGTGACAACACTACACTGAATTCGAAACAATGTAGACTTGTATTAATTTTCCAAACATTAACATAATGTATTTTCCAGTAAAACATAGGCTGTGTTGTAAATCCAAAGTGAGTAATGCCATGGTTTGCACAGTTCTGATGTGAATATTGGTGTTTGTGCCCAGCAACACATTGTATTTCATATTGAACGTGCCAGAATATTTCCGGTATGACTTTGTGTTGTACAGATAACGTCAGATAGTTTTTAGATCATGCGGGTTCAAGGTTTGCACAGCTGAACGTGCTGCCATGGGCTGCATCTGTCTCTCTAGAGCTGGTAACATGTATGTTTGTATAGCTTGCTGTGTGATTTCTGTTTCTTGCAATAAAAATTGTTTAGAGTGTAGTTTTTGCCATTTTCACATTGTGTCACTCAGCTCTTGTTTTTCAATGCTTTTTTTTTTTTGCCTAATAGTTTTTGAAAAAGTGATCAAAAACCACTGAGAAACTGTTATTGTTAAACTTGGTGCTGTTTCTTACTTCTGACTTGGGGGTTCAAAGAAACACCCAGACCAATACATCCCATATGTTTGGAGGGCACTTCTGTGCAGCTAAAAGATTCCTTTTCTTGTCATTAAATATTTGGGTATTTGTTCCAAAAACTGTGTAACAGAAGTGATATTGTTGGGGCACCTCTGAGTATATGTTTGTCTTGAATAGATGCCATGAATTTAGACACTGTTGCTCCACAAAGTGATATTCTGAAGATCTGCACTTGATCTTTCCACTTCATCTTGTTAGCAATCAGGACACATAACCATGGGTGTAGTTATATGCGGTGCTTTATTCCAGCGCTGGGAAACCAGGGGTTCGCACCCAAAGCTGGCTTCGACCACTGATTTGAACTTTACTATATTTATACAGTTTGGTTACATACATATTCATTAAAGTTACAACGTGTATACTGCATATTCATAAGGTTACACAATTATTTCACAATATCAGTTGCAACACCTTGGAACTATCCTAAGCATGCGCAGTGTCCTCTGGTGGTCGTTTTGGGGGTCTTCAGGATGAAGTAAGTAGTCTTCATCACTAGTGTACTTTTCACCTTTCATCACAGCACATGCGCACTCTTCACAAAATTATATAAATTCTTGGATGATAGTAAATGTACCTTCTCAGCACATCCTATCTTCTAGAGATAAGATAAGTACTAACGTTTAGTTCTCTAAAATATGAAACTCATATACAACCTGCATAGTTTTTAAGATAAGGTAAGAATCTTGGATACAGTTTACGAAGCAAAATGCAGCTAACTATAACATTTCCCCCCTTTGAAAATGCTTTTCTATTCCTAGACAATGCATTTTCAGTCCATTGTTTTAATTATAGCTGGGTAATCTTTATAAGCTGGAGGTTGTCAAAAAGCGGGTTAGTATAATTTCTGCTAAGAACAGTAAAGATGCGATCATTCCTGGCGTTCGATTGACCTATTTGACGCTTAATACAAGCATACAGCAAAAAGAGAAGAGCAACTGTAACTGCAAGCAAAAATAAGCTTTCCAATAATGAATGTACCCATCCTCCCAAATTCAGGTTCAATGTGCCTAGTAAGGCCCCAATCCA
>CABFKC020000067.1:0-88831 GCA_901699155.2 Streptopelia turtur
TGTGAGGAATTGCATTGCGTAGCTTTTATCGCTATATTAATATATACTTATTAGCAGTGTATTAGCATTTTGTTATTTTATTAAAGTCTGTTTATCTCAATCCAAGTCTCTCCTTTCCCTTTCGAGGAAGTGGGGGAGTGAGTAGCTGTCGTGGTTTTATTGCAGTGCATTGAGTCTTTGCATTTCGGTTATTGATACTTTGGTGACCCAAGTGACACATTTGGAACTTGTCTGTCTTTCAGAGGGATACCAGTGCATTGGGCCTTTGCATTTTGGAAGCTTTGGTAACTTGGATAACTTTAAAAAAGCGAAAAAGAAAAGAAAAATAAAAAAGAAAAATAAGGAAGTTAGGAAAAATGAGAAAACATTAAATAAAGGAGAAAAAACAAGAAAAGAGTAACTTGATAAAGGTAGATTTAGTGATTTTGTTGTTCATGCCCTTAGTAATTGCATTGTTGTTTGCGGTCTTTAGTGATTTGTTGCTGTTGTTACTTGTGTCTTCGGTGATTTTCCAGTCCCAATACTTATGGTTAACCAATTGTCTGGTATTGTGATTGTGAAACGAGGTAGTGGGTATCGACAGGAGGGATTCGGAAGGAATCCCCTCCCCACCCCGGGTTGTATTTTGTGACATTGGAAAGAGATTGTTTGACTCCCTGGGAACAGCAACTGGGGAGAATCTATTTGAATTTTGTAATCAATGGAGGGCCACTGTAAATAATATGAATATGCTGCACAGATCTAGGTGGGTATACTTTGTGATGTGTAGTATAGTAATGCATTACATGTAATATATCATAAGTATATTTTAAATCATATATTGCATAATGCACATTACACAATAAATAAGGATACACAGGCATTACATTTATCCCCTTCAGATCCGTTTGTTTTGACCCTTGAACAGGATAATCAGGGAAAGAGATTGAAACACTGTTGTATAGGGCAGATATTGGCAGCGAATATACAGGGAACTTAGATCAAAATTGTCCCTTGGTCGATCCAGGGTGGGATCATAACATTCTTAAATCTAGTGACAGGCTGAATTGTTATGACAGCAGATTTTATACAGGATTAGACACACTATACCTAAAGCTATGATAAGCCAAAACTTTTTTTGAGATTTAGCAGGATTGTAAGGAATCTCCAACTGGGTTTTTTAAACCGTCTTAAAGAGAATCTAGTTACAACAAATGATTGAAAAAAGGTTTAATCAGGTAATAGCTATGCAATTACATACTGCTATGGCTATGCACTTATTAAACACAAAGGGGAGATGTGGCAGTGTGCTAAGATCGGGCCTGTGAGAAACTGCGAGAGTCGACAGTGTGAGAACAAGTGCTGATGGAAAAACACAAGAAGCAAGTACCGTATGCTGCATGAGACATCAAGGACAGAGGGACTGATACAGGATTGATACATCAAGGACAGGGATAGCTTATGACAAAAACTGTTTTATGACAGTAACTTTGGTGGGAACACAAATACATCTTATGTAAACTCACTTGGCAAATCAGCAAATGCTTGAGCAAGAATCATAGCAAGTATAAATGCAAGCCTGAGTTTGTAATAAATGTCTCTCATTGCACCTTCCCGAGAGTCCGTGCCTCATTCACTGCACCCTCACTGGCTGTTTGTTGAAACACAAAGCCACGGGCTGATCCCGACTGCCTCTGGGTGACCTCCTGCACGCAGCACTGCCCTTCCAACTGACGTTTCTTCCTCCAGATATCCAGAATGCACCTCCCAAGTTGTCCTTTTCAGTTATTATTTTTTTTCCCCTCTCTGGCCTCTTCCCACTACATGGGAAAGCTCGACTATCTCAGAAACTGCTCTGCAGGGCAGGGACCCCAACCCGTCAGACTTCTTGTGGTCTTTAGCATGACAGAGAGAAGTAACCTCACCATGGACTCCTTATGCACCCATGGATGGTTGAGAGACAGAGTGTTTCCCTTGTACACACAGATGCAGGAGTCACTGTGTCTCTTTGACCTCATTCTACCACTCCAAGAGGCTAGGAGGCACATCCGCCCTGCGGTTTGTCACCCTACTCTGCACTTACATGAGATGCCTCATGGCATAAAGAATGGACACAGGATCTTCTGTTCCAGGAAGCACATCCCAGTGCTACATTCAGGTGGTTCCCCAAAGGATGTTACTCTCAACATGAAATCACATCAAGACACTGTCTGTCCCACTGACCTTCATGGAACCCCAAGGAACAGATGATGGTGTTTTGCTCACTGGGGTTCATCACCTCAGAAGCACTTCGTGCGTTTGTTTACTTCTGTCTACACAATGCAAACATGGACATCTGACATAGTCATTAGTTGTGCTGCCAGGGAGGGACAAGAACCTCTTCAAGCTGACAGTGAGAAGCCCAGTGCTGGAAATGGTGGTTGGAGAGGCCCCAGTCCATGACGATTGACCTGCAGCAGGTTCTCTAGGGTGTCCAGTGGACCATGGGTACAACCACTCAGTGAGAAATGATTTACATTATATATGCTAAGCAGAAGATTATGGGCAGTTTATTGAGTCATAAAACAGCCATTAATTAGTTGCCACAGTGAATCACTGATCCTCTTGTTCCTCATACTGTAGATGAGGGGGTTCACTTGCTGGAGGCACCACTGGAGTGCCAGAACAAACAACAACCAGATCCAGGGATGAGGAGGAGATGGAGGAGGGCTCAGGTGGGAAAATATGACAGTGCTGATAAACAGGAGACCACGGCCAGGTGAGGGAGGCACGTGGAAAAGGCTTTGTGCCGTCCTGCTCAGAGGGGATCCTCAGCACGGCCCTCAAGATCTGCACAATAGGACAGCACAATGAACACAAAACAGCCGTAATGCCACTGAGAAAGTTCCTTTGTATCTGAATAACCTCCTCAGTAATTCATGACACCGCCATTCCCAGGTGGTTCAGCCATGGTGCATGACCACCAAGAGCAGGGACAGCCCCTGGGCCTCCTGGGCACAAGGACAGCCTGGGGCCAGCCAGCACCACAAGTTCCTCCTCCAAGAGTGCTGGGTGGATGGGCCAGTGGGTGGGGTGGGACCACTGGGGGCCCATGTCATCTCCATGTCACAGTGTGACCAGCCAGCAATGCTGACGTCACAATGCCCCGGGGCAGTATAAAAGGGAGCAGCCTCCCCTGTCTGCTGCCAGAGCTGGCCTGGAGGCCGCCCTGAAGACATTGGAGAGGAAGTCCTTGAGGAGCCGGTGGAATGCCTTGACAGGGGCTGAAGGAGGAAGACCTGGATGAGGCAGCTGGAGTTTCTCCGCTGCAAGGCCATCTCCCAGCAGGGCAACCTTCCAAGTTCATCTGATGGATGAACATCCTTTTCAGCTGGATAGCAGTAGCAAAATGAAGGGAATGCGTTCTTAAGGAGCACTGCAGAGCTCACCATCCTCATGGACTGGGGAGCTAGGGTAAGCAGCTGTAGGAAGTGGAATGCAGAGTGGTTTGAAGGGGGCCCGGTGCTCTCATGTCCACCAGAAGGTACATGCATGCTTCGCACAAGGTGATGGAGTGAATGGCTAAGCTGGGCAAGGTTACGAGTGTTTGTCAGGGATTTCCTCAGCATGTACTGCTAATGAAAGGAGGGGGAAGGAAAAGAGGGAGAGAGAAGAGGGAGAGGGAAGAGGTGAAGAAAGAGGAGAAGAGAGAGAAGAGAGAGAAGAGAGAGAAGAGAGAGGAGAAGAGAGGAAGGGAAGGGAAGGGAAGGGAGAAGGGAAGGGAAGGGAAGGGAAGGGAAGGGAAGGGAAGGGAAGGGAAGGGAAGGGAAGGGAAGGAGAGGAGAGGAGAGGAGAGGAGAGGAGAGGAGAGGAGAGGAGAGGAGAGGAGCGGAGAGGAGAGGAGAGGAGGGAGAGGAGAGGAGAGGAGAGAGAGGAAGCAGAGGAGAGGAGAAGAGGATAGAAGAGAAGAGAAGAGAAGAGGAGAGAAGAGGAGAGGAGAGGAGAGGAGAGGAGAGGAGAGGAGAGGAGAGGAGAGGAGAGGAGAGAGAGAGAAGAAGAGAGAGAAGAGAAGAAGAGAAGAGAAGAGAAGGAAGAGGAAGAGAGAAGAGGAAGAGAAGAGAAGAAGAAGAGAGAAGAGAAGAGAAGAGAAGAGAAGAGAGAGAGAAGAGAAGAGAAGAGAGAGAGATCTCCTATCATTCTATTATTCTGTGGTCTCTGGGAGACATGACCAGCCTGTGCGTCGAGGAGCCAGGTCTTGCTCAAATGCTCAGGGAACAGCCGATCGCCAGGTGTTGGGGTCAGGAAGGAATTTTCCCCGGGGCAGATTGGCCCTGGTCCCCGGGGTTTTTTTGCCTTCACTTGCAGCATTGAGCATTGACCACCTGTCAGAGCCTCCTCTGGGCCCTGGGCTCAGTTCATGCTCTCTGCTCTTGCCCTCCAAGGCACCACTCGTGCCCTGGCTTTCTCGGGTTCTTTCTCCCAGGGCAAGATTGCAGCAGGAGCCAGCTCTCCCTCCTTCTCCTTCTTCTATTAAAATTTGTAATTTTAATAAATATAAATATAAATATAAATATAAATATAAATATAAATATAAATATAAATATTTTTAAAAAATCTGTTTCCAATTGTACCCTTTGTGTATGTGTCCCTGAAATATTTTTTGGATCTAAAACCCCTCTGGCATTTCAGTCAAACAGTCACATCTTTATTGGACTCATTGTGAGTGTATAGAATAGAGCAGCACAGCACAGCACAGCACGGTTGTGCTCAGTAGTGCTCTGACCCAGGCCTGAGGGCTCCATCCAGGAAGCCGCTGTCTGCAGGGCAGCGCCCAGGCCCGTCCAGGAGATGGGGCAGAGACAGGCACACACACCTACAACGTGGCTCAGGCAGGCACCAGAGGTCCCAGGCTGAGCTGAGACACGTCCCCTGGGCCCCTGCAGGAGATGGTCCCCAGGGAGGCCGGGTCCCAGCCACTGAGGCCTTTGAGCACCCCAAGACCCTGTAGACATGGATGGCTGGCAGCTCTGGAGGACTGAGTCTTGGGCCAGATGGACCTTCTCTCTGATCAGGGACTTTTGTTCTCAGATTCTTTTGTTTAGGTATGTTTTTTCCCAAAGCACAGATCTCAGGCACTACTAAAAAGGAGAACAAGGAGAAAAAAAAAAATCCATGCCACACACCACACACTGTCCCATGTGTGGATGAGTTTTGATTGCAAATGTCCAAAATGTCAGTAGCTTCCTTACTCTTTCAGTACTCAAAAGAGTATCTCCCACCAATCAAGGTAGGCAAATAACTCTGAGAAAGGTGCAAGTCACACATGAGGTGTGGAAGGTTTACCCTGCGGCTGAAGTGCATTCTGCTTTCCCTGTACAGATGGCCAACTGTGGATCTTGGTTTGGGTATGTCACGGAGGCACCCCGAGGTTAGTGAAGGGACAGTAGGGTCCAAAACAACTTTTATTAAACCGGGGAGAAACAGGGTTTTAGCACTCCAAAGTGACTTAAACAAAGGTTCGGGTATCAGTTGAGGAAAATTATTAAGGGGCAGCAACTACTACAGCAGGCGGTCCCAGTGTGGCATGCACGTGGCTTCACTCAAAACAATGCCGGATCCGGCCCTGAGTCCGAGATGAATACACACTTGCCTGAACACGGTGCGGGATTATTTTAAAAGAGATACACGTGCTTACACACGTCGCAGCAAGGCAAGCGGCGTCTCAGTCTCGGGGAGGGGCTCTCGGAGGCAGGCAACTTGCTCGTGCTCCGAGAGACACGCGACAGTGGGCAGGAGTCTCGACGAGGAATCCTGTTTTTATTGGCTGATCAGATCTGACTGTCGGCATTCTAGAAGCTTCTCTGCACCCCCACACAGGGCTGTGGGTGCCCCTGAAGCCTCCAAACATCCCCCACACTGGCCGCAGGTGCCCAGCGGCTCACTGGCGCCTACTGAAGGAGGGAGGGGGAGAGAGGGGGGTTTGCATTCTGCCACAATCCCACCCTGTGACTACAGTCATGATCTGATATAACTCTGGAGTTGTCTTGCAGTCACCTCTTGCCTCCAAAGTACAAAGGGGACACTTCTGCCGGCGAGCCTTAATGTCCACTGTGGATCACCATATCTCATGTGTTGACTTACCCCTGCAAAACAGTTATGAATAACAATCAACAATAGAATTGAAGTCATTACAACAATCAAAAATAGAACTGAAATAATTACAACAATCAACAATTGCCCGAGGTAATTATCAAGTCCAAACATCAGTCACAGTTCATTAGTGTGCCCATTCCTGTGGCTGCCTTCCTTAACTCCAGCACAGAGGCAGAAAAAGGACCCAGTGATGGAGCCCTGAACGTTTCTACACTGTTGCTGCTCGGTGCGTACAATCGACAGCTGAACAGTCAAATCCAGAAATGTCAAGAAAAGCAAAAACTCAAAGAGCAAGTTTTCCCGCGCTTTGGACTCAGAAGGGATCCAGCTCCCCTGGAGAAAAGGCTCCGTTTGAAGCTGCCAGAACAGGGTCTGTGCAAGATATCTGCAGGAGCTCCTGCACTGCCCTGGGTCGGCTCCTGTGCACAAAGCCTCCAGAGAACGTGCCCAGAGCCAGCTGACAGTTCCTCAGCTTGTCCCTGCTCAGGCACCGCACCAAGGCCCTGTAGGCATCTGGATCCTCTTCCACCCTGGCATCTTCCTCGCCCTGCAAGAAAACACAAGAACAGACCTCGGTCCCTTTGGAACCGGGCTTTCAGGGTTAGCATGTTGAACTAGCTCAGAAGGTTCTGAGCAGGAACTATCCCTTGGACCTTTTGTTTTGGGGGTAGGTCTTTATCGAGTTGTTGCCTGTTATTGACTCTTTATCAAAATCATTAATGACCTCCATAATGTCTCACTTAGCTGCAGCGAGTAACATTAGCAGCTCCTTTTGGTAAGCAGCAGTGCGGAGGCACATCGCCGGGTCCTAATGAGAGCTGCCTCTGCCCCTCAGAGCGCGCTGGGCCGGGCGGGGGGGTGGGGGCGCTCCCGCCCGCAGCGGCGGGGGGGGCAACCTGGGGAGGTGTTTGCCTGCCAGCGCTCGCGAGGCCGGGACGCCCCGCCCCACGCCACCAGGACTTGGATGCCAGGAACGGGGGCGGGGGGGCAGCCGGGAGGAGGTGCGCGGACAGGCGGCAGAAGCTTCACTGGGGGGAAGTTTGCCTCTGTGAGAAATGCAGTTTGTGATTCGTGCTAAATGTTTAATGTTTACAGATATAACCAAATGAGGCACGGGCTCTGAACCTGGAAAAAGGTGGTTTAAGTTCTATGTAAAAAGTTAT
Source organism: Streptopelia turtur (assembly GCA_901699155.2). Lineage (NCBI taxonomy): Eukaryota > Metazoa > Chordata > Aves > Columbiformes > Columbidae > Streptopelia > Streptopelia turtur. The sequence goes on from CABFKC020000067.1 coordinate 7,275, forward strand.
GAAACTTACTTATGAAGTTATATTGACAGAGGGAACTACATTTTAAGGGTTAACTAAACATATAATGGGTGCCTGCTAACGAACTAACACTTTAAGGCTAGCCACACAATAATGCTTAGTTTAGAGCTTTATGTTAAGAAGAACAGAACCCCATTGAATGCCAAGATAAGAAGTTTTACTGCACCCAGCTGTAAACTTGAGGAGACAAGATAACGAAGATTTACAGCAAAAGGGGGCACCAGTCTGGCTTCATTCAACTTGGCAGCTTGGGTCCCAGTCAATTCAGCAGAATGAGCCAAAGGTAAAAAGTTCACTGTGATGAAGCTGAAGGAGCCTTCATCCAAAGACCCTCAAAGACCCCTCCTCAAATTCACCAAGTGGCACTGCGCAGGCGCAACAGGGGAGGGTCTATGGAAATGGTTCTCTGAGACTCATTTTAATCAGAAGCGGGAAAGGTTATGAATATGTACAGGCGTTCCTGGGGTCATTATGAATATGTAATACCTTACTGTATTTAAACACACTTCTTATTGTTTAAAGGTGTGAGTGTTGGGTGGAGTGAATCCCCTGTGCACCCAGCGCTGTTTTGCTTATGCTCTAATGAACACGTGTTTAAGGAATACAAGGAATTGGATTAAATGTTGTTTATCCATAGAAAAAGCTTAAGTTATTTATTTCACCAGTCACAATAAAACACCTGGCAGGGCTGAGTATCCAGCTCTTTCCAACCTCCAGCTCACACAACCATTGCTCTTTCACTCTCGATCGACTTGAGCCCTCAGGGAGTCCTGCCCGTCCCCACTCCCCTCCAGATAACATGACCACGTTCCCAAAGCCCCTCTCACGCATGGCGGTCGCAGCCTGCCTGGCTGATCTCTCATTGTTGTCGTATAAAATGATCATTTTGCCATGGGCGTTTTTCTGATGGGTACAAGAGCTAAGGATTTAGTACCTTTTAGAAAGAAAAAGAGCTACAAACAAGTAGGCCTGGAGACCGAGAGACTCCCTGCTTGATTTGTGAGTATTGGGCAGGAATTTTTTCACTTCATCCACGTTTTAAATTTGATGTCTCAGCAGCTGGAGCTTGCCAGAGGCTGGAAGGCACAGCCTAATCCCCACTGGAGAACAATCCCACCACTTGGTTACTTCATAAGAGGCAACAGCATGAAACAGCTTCATTACAACTGCCCTGTCCCCTGCAGCCCTCGAGCGAACAACCCAGGAATTATCAACCCAATCCCAGCGAATAATCCTCTTCCCGTCCTCCAGAGAAAAGCGAGTCCCTGCCCAGGTGCTGAGAGGAAGCACAGAAACTAAATCCAGATGTTGGCAGTGGAGCAGTGGTAAATAACCTCCTCCTCCCCAGATGTTGTTGGTTGAGCATCGTCCTGGACACAGCAACTGTTTCAGCTCCAGCTGTTTTGGGAGCCCTCACCAACACCCCTCCTGATTTCTTTTATTTTATTCCAGCACTTTAAATGTAAAGGATACATATTTTGAAATACTGTTGGTATATGGATTGATGGCTCTAGACTGCGTTGCAATAGGGTAGGAATAAGCTGCAGAGGAGAAAAAGGAAAAAAATAAGAGAGAAAAAACATCAGACAAGCTGGAATACAACAGACACGACTTATTAGAGTTTAACAAACTTGAAACCCCACTGAATAAGGGATTAAAATCAGCTGGGTCCTCTCAGCCCTTTCCAGGAAAGGCGGGTGTGCTGGATGAGTGCTGAGAACAAGCTGCACCCAAGTGATGTCCCCCTAACAGCCAAAACACGACCCCAGACAACATGAGGCTGCTGTGGGATGTTGGTCTCCTCACCTCCAACAATGTGACACTGGTCACATTCGTCTCGGTCTCGTACGTCCAGAAGCAGGAAGGGGCAGTCAGGACGGGGCGTCTCTTTTGCCTGAGCATCCACTTTCTTCGGAGCGTCTTGTTCTCTATCCTGTTCACCGCCGCTCATCACGCTGCAAGAGGGGAGGAGGAGGTTACGGTGAGGGGGCGCACATGGAATATTTCCGCACCTCTTCCCCAGGTCAGAGTGGTTTCCCATCAACTGTTCCAATAGCAAATTATGTCCCAGTACAGCCGGACACCACACAGAAATGGAGAGATTCTATTTCAGGCTTTCCAGTACACCAATATAAAGGAATAAACAGCGTAGAGCTTCGCAATACTATACTCTTCTGGATCAGTCCAGTCCAGGTGTTTTATGTCCTAAATGACTCTGACGTGAGGGAGAACAATTCTAAGAAGCCGCCAGCATCGAGATCTCAGCAATAAGACCCAGTAAAGAGCCGTCAGTTGTCCACACGCCGTGCTGGGCTGAGCTTTCCTGTCTCATCCCTCGCTGGACACGGCACACGGACAGAAACCTGCGGGTGCTTGTGGTGGTCACTAAATCGATGGCTCTGATACGCGACGGCCAAGCCTGTCGGGCTTCACTTTTCTGCTCACATCAGGCACAGCAAGGAAAAGGCTGCAACAAAGCTTCCAGCATCTTCCTCCGATCTCTGGCCTCAGCTAATTATGTATTTCATTTAGAATTGGACTCTTACTCTCAGTCACACGACAATCCATTAAGATCACCAGGAAGGCACATTACTGAGTTTATCACAGCAGTTTATAACATGGATTCTTGAACCCAGGGACCTGGATTGAATCCCACAAGCATATTTCTTTGTCAGCCACTCAGACAATCATCAGGTGGTTGGGTTACAGCCACAAATAAAACTCATTCAGACAGGAAAACCTGCCAACCCTCTCTCTCACTCACATCCCCAGATCTACAAAAATCAGGCTTTAATGAGAAATACAACATAAAGCCACTTTGTAGCGATTTAAAATCACTAGCCGGATAAATATAATGATTTTCTAAGACAGGAAGAAAATAGTGTCTTATTGTCAAGCACCTCTGCAGCGCGGCCGACAGGATCCTCCAGCTCCCAGGGCCCGTCTGGGTGTCCCCTCAGGGCTCCTTTCCCGTTGGTCTCTGCTGTGACTTCAGCGTCCGGAGCAGCAGAATCACCATCTGTGGAGAGGACGGGGGACCAAGAGTTAAAATGCCACAGCAAATAAAACAAGGAGGTTTTAAGCCTGGGTTCTGTTCTTAGAGAAAGCGCCTCTCTTAGAGACAAACCTGATCCCCATCCTCTTACAAAGAGGAGTGACTGAGAGCCTCATATTAAAAATAATAAAGAGCCGTTATGATTTTAAGGGCTCAAGATCGCGTTTTTAAGAACTCAATTCAAAACTTAATTCTTGATGAACGATGTCTAAGAAAATCCTTATTGTAGTAATTCAGTATTTGTGAGCCTTTCTGTTTTCAGAGTATTTCTGTTCCCAAAGTGCAATGGTTGCAAACCACAGGTTAAATTATACTTTTTCCTCCTGATTAAAAGACTTGCTGAATGATCAGCTGTGTCTGTCAGGACACAGTTCACCATGTCAGCGATCTACGGCTCTTCCTCTTTGTGCTTACAATAAATATCGTTACCTTCCAGCTGGTGGATCTCCTCGTTCGGCACTTCTAAGGTTTCATCAGATAGAGAAGCGACCTGGATGACCTGCAGGAAACAAAGGTGAGGGACAAAAACCTGGATACGCATCCAGCGACGCCGGCGAAAGGCAGCAGGATCAGCCTAAGACAAACAATCCCCAAGCCAAAAATACTAATTATCTCAATGCAACTTCCCTTCCCTTCCCTTTCCCCTTGAGTTTTTACTAATTTCTATCTTTTTACTAATTTTCTTGAACCAACATATAAGCAACACAGCTCCTTATTTACCGATCAGATTTTCAATTACAATAAATGTGCAGAAAGCCTTGAAGTCGCAACCTTCCCACTACTTTACGCAGCATTTGGCTGCTCTGAAAATATCAGCCTGAGTGATTTGCTTTGATTAAGGGAAAGAAGAAGCCGATACAGAAGAATTACAGGCTAAGACCATATAATTATATAAGAGGATTTGGACAAAGCAAAAATGTTTATAGAAGAGAATTTCCAGAAGCCAGAGAGGGAATGATATGCACCAACTGGGCAAAAGTCATCACTTTCAGTCTTTTAAACAGCTTGTCCTTTTTACGTCTGTAATCTTCAAAAAGACAAGAGGACAATGTGACGTTTCAGACCATTCCCAGGTTGGTGTAGAGTCTCTTCTCCGGCTGTGGCTGCAAACCCGAAGGCTTTGTAAAAAGTTAAAGCGGTTATCAAGGAAGATTTTTGTCCAGATCTAAAGTGGGGGAGGCAGAATTAGGTGCTTTTAGACCCAAATTTGTATTATTTTCTGCCTCTTGTGCTCACTGGGGGAAGGAAACGGTTTCATGAATTTCTCACCTTGCCTGCTATGCTCACAAAGCCTCTCAAACCAAAGGGTTTAATTTACCTGAATTTTTAATTTCCGTAAGTTACAGCAGAATCAGAGCACAGGGACATTTTATCTCAGACTGTGTCTTTTTAAAGACTAAGATAATGTGTGTGTTTCATCCTCCCCATTAAAACGCTCCGTTTTTTCTTTCTCTGACAAATTCTGATTCTTAAAATGTGGTAAGGTGAATATCTAAAGAAATGGGGATGATGTTTAATGCAGAAAACCGTGGACACCAGCTTGAAGCACCAAATAATCACCACGGAAAAAACGGATTCATTGAATCTTAAGCCTGAAAACAAAGCTTAGGCGGCAAGAAACCGGAGCGGTGTGTTGGAACGGCCGGCAAAGCACCAGAGCAGAGATTAACGGTGCTAAATTAGCAATGACAAGGATGGAAACCTGATTGTGAACAGATAGTTGTGATGCTTCAACAGCAGGAAAAGAGAAGCTTTCCAGGGGGGTGTGTAGAAGCTCAAACGGGTATCGGGAGGAATATCTTGATGTGAAACTGTTAAACTGTTAAACTGTTTCCTGTAAGGAGAGAAAAATAATCAGTTAGCTTGTTTCCTCATGAAAATAGAGGCAGCTATAAATCAAAAAGTACATTGATTTTCCTCTTAGTGCTTTTCTGTCTCCAAAGACCCTGCATGGGAGAGGGGAACTCACTGGGAACGCTCATGACCAGAAGGAGCAAAAATCTTCTTCATATACCCACAGTGCTCTTTCAGTTCTTCGACAGAACACGCTTGAGTTTTGTTTTCCACGATTTCCAGTAAGGGATATAAAAATATCCACAGAACGGTGATATTCCCCAAAAACCAACCTCATGGCATCTTTCCTGTTTACAAGTTCCGCACCAAGGCCACTCTGCTTCAAAGTGTGAAGTTGTTTTGATGATGATTCGGAGAAGAAAATCATCGTCTTCACAACGTCACGACCTAAAACTCCGTATGTTTCAGCTGAAATCAGGACCTCGGTGTTCAAATCCTGCCTGTGACACGTGGTTTCAAGCGCAACTGCAGCCACACTGTCCCTTCCTCAATGTCCTTGTGTGGATACTACAAATGCAACCGCTACAACAACAAAAATTCCCCAATGACAACCCCCCAAATGATTATTTCTACTCACACCCTTGCCATACTACTACTTTATAAAAGAAAAGCCCATGTAGAAAAACTCCAAGGCCAGTAACTTCGATGGGAACTGTCGCAACAGAGATGGTCAGACACGTCACAATCGCGACGTGAGTCCTGACACAGTATCAGGGGTAAAGCAGCTCAGGACACAGGAACAGTTAAAACATTCCGTGTATTTTTGTGCACTCCTACATCTACATTTGGTTGTTTTTTCCCACTTACCAGTATCGAGGCGGGTTTTGATATGTTGATATTTGGGGTTCTGAGGGATGCGCCTGGTTACAAACTGTTTTGAGGAGGAAAAGATGAGAGGAAGTCAATATACAGCCAGGTATTTCTTTTAAAAGTAAAAAAAAGCTAACAAAAAGGCAATTTAAACAGCTCTAAGAGACAATGAAATGAGAGAGCCCACAGGAATCCTCTCACATGTAGCATTATAGAATCATTTTGGCTGGAAAAGGCCCTCAAGGTCCTGGAGTCCAACCATGACCCACCCTGTCCCTGCCCCATGTCCTGGAACATCATTGACCCGTCATTCAAACCCCTCCGGGACGGTGACCCCAGCGCTGCCCCGGGCAGCCTGCTCAGTGCCCCACAGCCCTGCCAGTGAAGAAGTTTTCCCTCATGTACAATTTAAACCCCCGCTGGTGCAGCTTGAGGCCGTTCCTCCTCATCCTATGGCTCTGCTCTCACCGAGATCTCTGAACCGCCAACTCGGTATTAAATCTCTGCCAAACCGCCAATTAAAGCCTCAAAAAGGAGAATTTCTCTCGCTTTCTCTCCCCACTCGCAACACACCCGGCAACAGGGGACCAAATAACCGCCCGCCCGCCTTGAGTCACGGCTCTGGAGGCTTCACCAGCCCCCTGAGAGTCCCGAGAGAATCGGTCCCCACAGCCCCAGAGACGCCGCGGCCCCTCCCATCACCTCTGCCTCAGGACGTGAGGCCGCCGCTCCCTGCAGCCCGTCCCGCCCGCCGCGGGGAGGGGGAGGGTCCCTCACGCACCTCAGGGTCCTCGACACTTCTCCTGATCGACATCGTCCCGTCAGCGGCCGCCAACGACCTTCTCTGCCGGTCCCGCCTGCCCTCACACCCGCCTGCCCACCCGCCTTCTGGTTCAGGCGTCCCCACCCCGCAACAACCCCCGCCCCGATTGGCCGCCCGTGGCGCCCGCGGCCAATCAGAAACGCCGCGCTCGGGGGGCACGCGAGCGGCTGACAGCGCCCGAGCGTCGCCTGGCAACGGGGAGGACGCCGCGGCGGCGCGAGCTGTGACGCGCGGGAAGGAGGGGGGCGGGGGCTTCTGCTCCTCCCCTCGAGGGGCGGAGCGGGGCGTCTGGCGCATGCGCGGGGCGGGGCCAGCGCCGTGCAGGCGCGCGGCTGAAGCAACTGAGGCAAGTGAGGCGTGCGCGTGGCGACCCGCCCGCGCGGCCGAGCGCGGAGGCTCCGCCCACCGCCGCCGGAGGCGGGGCCTGCTCCCGGTCAGGGGAAGGGCGCACGGCGGGGGGGGCGTGGCTTAGCCGAGGGGCGGTGTCTGTTCATGGGGTGTGGCCTCGTTGTGGTGGGCGGGGCTTATTAACGGGTGTGGCGGCGGGCGGTACTTTGGCGCCCCTCCGCCAGTCTTTGACTGGCCTTTGACCCTCAGATTGGAGCCACATCCCCCCTCAGACCTCTGCATGGCCCAAGTTCCCCCTCCATGGGGCCACAACCCCTCTCAAGCCCCCTATGGGTCCCACGTTCCCCCTCAGACCCCCAGTGGGGCTCCTGTTCCCCCTTGGACCCCCTACAGGGCCCACGTTCCCCCTTAGCCCCCCAGTGGGGCCCAGGTACCATGTACCATGTACCATGTATGGTGTCTCCATGATGATGGTGTCCCCACGATGATGGTGTCTCCACATTGATGGTGTCTCCACGATGATGGTGTCTCCATGATGATGGTGTCTCCATGATGATGGTGTCTCCATGATGATGGTGTCTCCACGATGATGGTGTCTCCACATTGATGGTGTCTCCACATTGATGGTGTCTCTACAATGATAGTGTCTCTACATTGATGGTGTCTCTACAATGATGGTGTCTCTACAATGATGGTGTCTCCACATTGAAGGTGTCTCCATGATGATGGTGTCTCCACATTGATGGTGTCTCCACATTGATGGTGTCTCTACAATGATGGTGTCTCCACATTGATGGTGTCTCCATGATGATGGTGTCTCCATGATGATGGTGTCTCCACATTGATGGTGTCTCTACGATGATGGTGTCTCCACGATGATGGTGTCTCCATGATGATGGCATTTCCACCTTGTGTTTTCTCAAAGGGGACCTGGCTCTGGCTCCGCAAACCCCCAGCCCTGAGCTGCCAACGGCACCGGACACCAAGACAACAGCCCAGAAGGGTGAGCAAGAGTCAAAATGCAGCTCATGGGGGTTTGTTTGGGGCCACCGTGGCCATAGTCGTGGCAAAACCACGACCGCCACGGTGTGGAAGGCAAAATATTTCCATGGTGTGATGGAGTTTATTAAATTGCATGAAATCAGGCCATTTTGTAGTTGCTGGATGGGCTGTGTTGCCCTCACCTCAACGTGCCCCGAGCTCAGCACTGAAATAATGGTGCTGCATAAAGTTTTAACTTTTAATGTTTGAAATGAGAAGGTTTTACACCATTTTCCCCAGCAGGAACCACCGACGCCAGCCCGACCTCCAGCCCCACCTGTCTCCGCTGCCACCAGCAGCTCATGGGCCATCACCGGAGACATAGACGCTGTTGGAGATGCCTCTACCACGGGAGACGTCCCCACCAGGAGAGGGGACAACCCCAGGGACATCCCTGGGACAACCCCGCTGGTCACCGTCCCCCGACCACAACCCCAGGGACATCCCTGGGACAACCCCGCTGGTCACCGCCCCCCGACCACAACCCCAGGGACATCCCTGGGACAACCCCGCTGGTCACCACCCCCCGACCACAACCCCAGGGACATCCCTGGGACAACCCCGCTGGTCACCGCACCCCGACCACAACCCCAGGGACATCCCTGGGACAACCCCGCTGGTCACCGCCCCCCGGCCCGCGCCGCAGGTCAGGCTGCCTCTCCAGGGGAGAAAACCCACCCACGGGGCTGGTTTCAACCTGCAAAGGCTCTTTTAGTTTTTCCATACATTTTTCCCTTTTCAACGCCATTTTTAATGAGGGTCCCCCCAGCATCCACCCCCTTTCCTGGCTTTGCAGCTAAAAAATCTCCATTTCTCTCTTCTTTTCCAGTTTCCATCCAGACCCTGGCCTCTTCCATTGGTAAGCTGGGCAAAAACACCCCTTCTTTTGGCAAGCAGTGGCTTATTTTCTCTATTATTTTTAGCTTAAAAGCCTTCCTTGGGGCTGTAGTCGAGGGCGATGCTTCCAAAGTGGGAAGGATGCAGCACCCAAATTTCTTCCCAGGGTGGGGAGGGCACCTTGCGAACGTTCACAGATGGTGTTTGGTTCTTCGCGGAGCTGTTTTGTTTGAGCTGGGAAGATGCTCATCGGCCGCCGTTTCTCTCCCGCAGGGCTCCCATTGCTGGTGGTTGTCGGAGTCGTGTCTTGTTGCTGCTGGAGGATGAAAATGTGAGTGTGCTGAGCCCTGGGGTGTCTTTCCACTCCTGTGATGAGTTTGTCTTCAGTCTCTGCGCTTCCCTGGAAGCTGCGGAAAGGCCTCGGGACGCCGGTGACGCTGCTCTCCCCGTTGCAGGCGCAGTGGCAGGACTGCACGGCGGCAGCGGCTGCCGTCCCCGTGATGGCTCTTGCTGCCGAGAACGAGGTGATGTCACCGCCCAACGTCTTCTCCACGGGCTGAGCACCCACCGCCGGGCAACTGGGTGCACCCGCCAACCCGGAGGACACTCAGGGCTTGGATGGAAAGACCAACGGTGGCCCGAGTGGTGACAGCGCGCGGCAGAGTGTGTCACGGTCCCCAGCGCACGGAGCATCCTCGCCCCAGGGACGTGCGGCTGCTCTTCCCAGTCTGAACCAGTGACTCTCATGGATGAGACCGCTCCAGCACCCAAAGGTGTGTGGGTGTCACCCACAGGGGGTGAGTGAGTGCTGGGAGCACCCTGGGGTGACATGGAGGTGGTGGGTGGTGTGTGTCAGGAGCCAAAATCCAGAGGAGGTAGTTCTGTGGGTGCTGGTGTCCCAGCGGAGGGTATTTGGGGTGCAGGGGATGGGGTTTGGGTGCTGGGGGTGAAGCTCTGCCCCAAAGCAGCACCCAGGAATCAGGAGCAAGGCCAGAGTTGGGCCAGCAGGACACCAGCCCCTTCCCTAGAGCTACTTTACGCCCAAATTGCCCAAAAACCAGCACTGCTTGTGGCCAACAGAGAGGGACCTGGTTGAGCATCCCTGCACCGCACCCTCACCCCTTTCCCCCTCTCTTCCAGCCATTCACCGTCCAACACGGTCGGCCCTTGTGCGCAGCTCAGGGATCCTGCGGAGACACTTTCGGCACCGATCCGATGCCCGACGGCTCCGGCCGCTCGCAGGGGACCACAACCAGGAGCTGTTTTGCTACAGACACGACCAAAGACTGAAGGCAGTAACATGACTGCAGGAAATATTTTCGTCCATCATCAGTTGTTATCCACTCGTTTCCCCCTTGCTAGAGAACAGGCAGCTTTGTGTTGATGCTGGTTTATGTACAAATGTGTATATGTTGTATATAAAACAACACACACACTGCAGTTGATTTTTTTTTGGTCTGGTTGGGCATCTTGGCAGCTGTGATGGTGGGAAGGGGAGTGGGGATGGATGGGTGGGGTGAAATCCCAGAACCATTTTGGGTGGAAAAGCCCCTCAAGATCATGGAGTCCAACCATAACCCACCCCTGGCACTGCCCCATGTCCTGAGAACCTCATGTCCGTCTGTCCAGCCCTCAATCACCAGACTCACAGCAAAATGTGAACAGGCAGACACTTGAGCGAAGGGAGCGTTTCTCTTGCCATCAGTACGGTGCTGATTTTGTAATCAGTCTGGAAGTTTTATTTTTAACTGCCGCACCAAGGTTCTACAGAGACACAATTGTTCTGTTGAAACCTTGCTAATATGGCTGATCAGTAATACTACTACTATATACGGAGCAGAAAAGCACAGCATAATGAAATTGTACTCTGAGAAACTATGAACGAAGTATTCTTTGTATGAAAAGCATTTTTTAATAAAATATGCAATGGCTCCAGAAACTGCTCGTCATATTCAGATGAAGAGGCTGGTTCTGCACTCACTGGGTGCTCATCATCCCCCCATCTCCTCCGGGCCCTCACAACGCTGTTATTCCCCTTTGAGAAAGTGCCTCTGGCAAATTAAAAATGGGGACTTTTCCAAGCTACTTTCACGTCGACCACACACTTTAAAGCACTCAGAGCCCGTTCCAAGGAACAAAGTGAGTAGAGAGACTCTTTCAGCAGCTCTTAGGTCGATGTGATACACTACAGATGCGTTAAGGTATTCTATGCACGTCCTCCTCTACCCTGGGCAGGGTGACTTCACCTCCACCAGCTGGGGGGACAGGAGGGGTGGGACCCTCAGTCGGTTGACAGGGTCCTCAGCAAAGAAGGTGCCCAGAGAAGCTGAGAAGCCTCTGGACCATGTTGAAATGCCCACAGACACATCTGACCAGACTATAAAGCAGGGCCCCCACTGAAGAGCCCCTTGGAGTGGTCTTCTCCTCCCTCCTGGGGCACTGCGGGGGCACCCCCCTGGGACCACAGGAAGGTCCAGGATCCTTGTCCTGAGTGGTCAGGGCATCACTGGCAGGTGGCACCTGCCCGCCTCCTCAGGGCCACTCTCGGGTGCCTTCATGGCCACAGGGGCACCCACTTTTTATTGTGGAAAAATTTCCCAGGAGGCCTGGAGATGAGCTGGGACATAGAGGTGGGCAGGGAAATGGAGATAGGCTGGGGACACAGACACTGGCTGGGACATGGAGATGTGGTGGGATGTGGAGATGGACTGGGACATGGAGGTGGGCTGGGACATAGAGATAGGCTGGGACATAAATGGCCTGGGACACAGAGACGGGCTGGGTCATTGAGACGAGTCAGACCCAGCACAGGAGCAGGGAAACATGTGCTTGCCCTGGCCACGCCAGCCGTGGGATACATGTGCCCAGCACAGACACGCACCCATGGGACACACAACTGGCCCACAGGGACACCAGAGACACACACACACATTGTGCATCATTCCAGTTTTATTGTTGGAGCCGTGGTGGTGCACTGGAGTGGCGGCGGCACTGGCCAAGGCTCTGCTGTTTCAGCAGACGCCCATGCTGGGGTGGGCTCCAGCTCCTCCTGCGCCACCGGCGGCGGCTCCGCCCACAGCAGCGGCAGGGAGCGCGGCTCCGGTAGCGGGGGCGGCCGCATCTGCGGCGGCGGCGGCGGCGGCTCCTGCTTCGCCGGAACGGCTCCATGGTGGGGTGGCCACCGCCCTGCCCTGCCAGAGGATGCAGCTCTGCACCCCAGCCCTGCTTTTATAGGGGTGCCTGGGCGGGGCCCCTTGTGACATCACCAGTGACGTCACAATGCCCCACTGTGGCAGTTGCACATCCCCCCATGATCCGGAGTTCTCAGAGCAGCGGGTCTGTGACCTGGAGCCCTCCCCTTAGACTGGGACGCTGTCTAAGGAGACTGCCTGGGACTGAGAGCGCTTAACCTCGTCCTGCTAAATAATTGTATAAACCCTGTTTCTAGTTTATTTGCTATGCTTTCCCATCTAGAATAAAGTTTGCTTTGGAACTTGTTGTCTGCCTAAAACTGGCTTTTGTGGTGCCTCCGTGACCCCCACAGTGCTACCCGGGCTCCATGGCTACCGGCCATCCCACTGCAGCACCGGCCCCAGGTCACCACCACCGTGTGCTGGCGGGTGCCTGGTCACTGTGGCGGTGCAGGAGATGCAGGAGGAGCCCCTGGGCTGGCCGGAGCCTCAGGGGTGCGGCAGGAGGAGGCACCACAGGGACAGAGGTGCCGGTTGCAGTGCCAGTGGCAGTGCCAGTGGTGCCAGGGCCAGTTTGCTTGTGTGTGTGGCTTTTACTTTCCTGATTAAACTGTCAGACAGTGAGTTTTATCACTTTAAGTCTTCTGATTCTCTCCCGATCCTGATGGATATAAAGATAAATATCTCAAAAAGCTATGTTTTCATACCAGATGGAGTATGGGCGAATTCCCAAGGCCATTCCTTAATATTTAGGACCTGTGATTTATTATATTTCTGCCACTGCTTGAGGTGTGCAGCAACTCCTGGGATTCTTCAACACCTTGCTGATGATCACAGTAAAATCACAAAGAAAACTCTGCCCCAAACCCTGAAACTCATGTGCTGTCTGGACATACTTAAATTCTTCAGTTCTAATGAACAGGGACTTTCTGGGAGGAAAAAACCTCTCTGAGGTTTGTGAAACAAGACTCACAGTGTCAGCACTCATGGAATACATTGCCAATCACAGTCCTTGCTGTGGTTAAAGCAATTTGAATAAACAGCAAGCTAAATACAGGTCTCATGAAAAGTAAAGCTGAGCTTCACAATTCAATACATAATCCCTGTGACTAAGTGGATTTTAGAATTAAAAACTGAAAAGTCTGATTCAACATACAGCTGTGAAAGCCTGATACAAATTCTGCAGAACACACAATTGTGGCACAGCCTGGAGTGATTCGCTTGGTTTTTCAATTTCACAAAGAACAAAACAAGTTGATATTTACTCATGTTTAGCCCACAGTCACCCGCAATCCCCAGACCATTTCTGCAGTGTTGTTACCAATAGCTCCTCTCTCAGCACACAGTATGCTACAGTTCTTTATTTGGCAAAAATGATGTAATTCTGTCCAGCACAACCCATCGTCTTTATATTTCCACCTCTTTCTGGCATTAATAATGACTAGATAAAACCAATCAGGACAGATACTGAGTGTGATAAATGACCAAGACTCCGATATTTTGCCAAACAAGAGTCTGGTTTATTTAATAGGTGAATTAAACACACACACCTTAAGTTTCTGACTGACCTCTTTTATTTCCTTGGCTAGTCCTTCTCCCACTCTGAGTCCGTGGTTGGTTGCCACTAGGGGCCTTCTCTCGCTCTGATTGGTGATTGAAGAGTTCCTTCTTCCTCAGTGCCCGCCCTCTCGTGTGCAGACTCCAGGTTGTTACTGAGGGGTCTCTTCTACCGGGCTCCCCCCACTTCCCCCGTGGCAGCAATCTCGGGGAAGGCCACTTTCTCCTTCACGTCACTCCCTCCCACCTTTCCTGTACACATGTGCATATGGTACAAAACAAGTTCCACAACTTTTTACATAAAACTTAACTATCTTTTCATATTCTTAAGAGCCCATGCCTTATTTGGTTATATCTGTAAACAACAGCACGAATCACAGCTGCATTTCTCACAATTCCCCCTTTTTATTTTTTATCCCCTTGATTCGTGCTTTGGCCTGAAAGTTAGCTAGCACCTCCCTAGTGGCGGATAGGTCCAATTTTGTGTTATCTTTTAAAATCATTAATTTATACCCTGTTCCTGTTGTTGTCATTTCAGGATCTATAGGCATGGCTGAGATTTGCATGCCTTGGACTACTGAATGTATTAACCAAATAAAGCACGGGATCATACACGGCATGAACAGTAAACCTAGAAATGCACATAATATCATGAACCCTATTTTCTTCCACCAGGCTCCCCCAAATAAGTTATCCCACCACTGGTTAGTGAGTACAGAACTCCATTTCTGTACTGGTACGTGTGCAACTCGTTTTATCTCTTCTGCTATTTTCATTATGGCTTCCCCATTATCATCTATTTCCAAACAACACTCAGAAGTATTCCATTTCCCACAGACCCCCCCCCCCTCTTCAGCTAAAAGATAATCTAAGACTACCCAATTTTGGTACACTGTGGCTCTGGTTTGAGACAATTATCTCGCTATGAGATTCAGTGCCTCAGCTGTCCAGTTGCTTGTTATTTCAATCACTGTTTGCAACCGAATAATTCAGTTTAGCATATATATTGGGGTACGGTATCCCCAGCTTCCATCTTGGGCCCAGGTGGCTGGATCCATACTAGTAATACTTCTGGGCTTACACTCTCTCCTCTCCAAGGCCACTGTTCTGCCATTTGAGACCCCCCACATATCCAGCATGAGGTGACATTAATTGCCGGGCTATCTTTTCCATAAGATCTATAAACAGGTTTTTTCCTTACTGTTGGTAATTGGAATTCCTTGTCTTTTTGCCTTATTTCTTCATACCAATCACTGCTTTTCTGTACCAATTTCTGCTTCTCTTGCTTTCTTTTTAATTCCTGAGTGGCACTCTTAACTAACTCCTCCTTATCTTGATCTTGCACTCCCCCTCCATCTGAACAGCCCCACATACCAGCTTGTGTAAAACGGATATTCTGTTCTCCCCTGGGGCAGGAGACAGAGCCTACACCGAGTCCACCTTTCCCTGGGTTAGTTGCTACCCATAATTTCTGCCCTTGGATTTCATAGTTCTCCAATTTTGTTCTATCTTAACATCCAGAATTAGTATGAGTGTGATAATTTAGAACATAGTTTCACAGTTTCACAGTATGTTTGGGATTGGAAGGGACCTCAAAAGATCATCTAGTCCAATCCCCCTGCTGGAGCAGGAACGCCCTAGGTGAGGTCGCACAGGAACATGTCCAGGCGGGTTTTGAATATCTCCAGAGAAGGAGACTCCACAACCCCCCTGGGCAGCCTGTTCCAGTGCTCTGTCACCCTTACTGAGAAGAAGTTGCTTCTCAAATTTAAGTGGAACCTCTTGTGTTCCAGCTTGATCCCATTACGCCTTGTCTGATCATTGTTTGCCACCGAGAAGAGCTTGGCTCCATCCTCATGGCACTCACCCTTTATATATTTATAAACATGAATAAGGTCACCCCTCAGTCTCCTCTTCTCCAAACTAAAGAGACCCAGCTCCCTCAGCCTTTCTTCATAAGGGAGGTGCTCCACTCCCTTAATCATCTTTGTTGCCCTACGCTGGACCCTCTCCAGCAGTTCCCTGTCCTTCTTGAACTGAGGGGCCCAGAATTGGACACAATATTCCAGGTGTGGTCTCACCAGGGCGGAGTAGAGGGGAAGGAGGACCTCTCTCGATCTACTAACCACCCCCCTTGTAATACACCCCTGGATGCCATTGGCCTTCCTGGCCACAAGGGCACAGTGCTGGCTCATGGTCATCCTGTCGTCCACCAGGACCCCCAGGTCCCTTTCCCCTACACTGCTCTCTAATAAGGAATTTCCCAACCTATACTGGAACCTGGGGTTGTTCCTGCCCAGATGCAGGACTCTATACTTTCCCTTGTTAAATTTCATGAGGTTACTCCCCGCCCAACTCTCCAGTTTGTCCAGGTCTCGCTGGATGGCAGCACAGCTTCCAGTGTCAGCCACTCCTCCCAGCTTAGTGTCATCAGCAAACTTGCTGATAGTACACTCTATTCCCTCGGCTAAATCGTTAATGAATATCTTGAATAATACTGGCCCCAGTACTGACCTCTGAGGCACTCCACTAGATACTGGCCTCCAACTAGACTCCGCACCATTGACTACCACTCTGTGGCTTCTCTCCCTAAGCCAGTTTGCAACCCACCTCCCTACTCTATTGTCTAGACCACACCTCCTCAACTTAGCTGTGAGGATGCTGTGGGAGACTGTGTCAAAGGCTTTACTGAAGTCAAGGTAGACCACATCCACCGCTCTGCCATCATCCATCCACCTTGTTACATTCTCATAAAAGGCTATGAGGTTGGTCAAGCATGACTTACCCTTGGTAAAGCCATGCTGACTGCCCCTAATAACCCTCTTATCCTTGATATGCCTTGAGATGGCACCAAGGACAAGCTGTTCCATTACTTTCCCAGGGACAGAGGTGAGGCTGACCAGTCTATAATTACCCGGGTCCTCCTTCTTGCCCTTTTTGAAGACTGAAGTGACATTTGCTTTCCTCCAGTCCTTAGGCACCTCTCCTGTTTCCCAAGACTTGGCAAAGATGATGGAGACTGGTCCAGCAATGACTTCAGCCAGCTCCCTCAGCACCTGCGGATGCATCCCATCTGGACCCATGGATTTATGGATGTCCAGACTATTTAATTGCTCCCTAACCCAGTCCTCATCGACTAAAGCAAACTCCTCCATTGACCTGGCTTCATCCGGGGTCTCAGGGGTACAGGGCTCCCCAGGACAGCCTCCGGCAGAGTAGACAGAGACAAAGAAGGCATTCAGTAAATCTGCCTTCTCTGTATCTTCTGCCACCAGGGCACCCACCCCATTCATCAGTGGGCCTACATTGCCTCTGGTATTAGTTTTATCTGCTATGTATTTGAAAAAGTTCTTTTTGCTGTCCTTGACCCCTCTCGCCAGCTGTCATTCTAAGGAGGCCTTGGCTATCCTAGCTGCCTCCCTACATCCTCTAACAGCAGCCTTATATTCCTCCCAAGTGGCCAGCCCCTGCTTCCACGACCTGTAAACTCTCCTCTTCTGCTTGAGCATACCCAACAGATCCGTATTCAATCACACAGGCCTCCTGGCTCCCTTCCTTGACTTCCTACGTGTGGGGATGCTCTGATCCTGAGTGTGGAAGAAGCAATCCCTGAATGCCACCCAGCTATCTTGGGCCCCTTTTCTTTCAAGCAGTCTTGCCCATGGGATTTCCCCCCAGCAATTGCTTGAAAAGGCCAAAGTTAGCCCTGCTAAAGTCCAGGGTTGCAATTCTACTTGCTATTCTGTTCCTGCCACACAAGATGCTGAACTGCAACCCAGGCAGCCCTCAACCTTTACTGCTTCGACCAGACCCTCCTTGTTAGTGAGGATGAGATCCAGCAGTGCACCTCTCCTAGTCGGCTCCTCCACCATCTGCATGAGGAAGTTCTCATCAATGCACTGGAGGAACCTCCCTGGACTGTGGCTGGCTGGCTGAATGGTCCTTCCAGCAAACATCAGGGAAGTTAAAATCACCCACAACAACCAGGGCCTGTGACTGTGAGGCCACTCTCAGCTGCCCATAGAAGGCCTCAACAACTTCCTCAGCCTGATCTGGTGGCCTGTAACAGACGCCCACAACAGTGTCACCCCTGCCAGCCTGTCCCTTGATCCTGACCCATACACTCTCAACTCGCTCGTCATCCGCTCCTGGGCAGAATTTAGTACATTGTAGTTGCTCTCTCACATAGAGAGCAACTCCACCACCATGCCTGGCTGGCCTGTCTTTCCTGAAAAGGGCATAGCCATCCATGACCACATTCCAGTCATGTGAACTGTCCCACCATGTTTCTGTAATTGCCACCAGGATCATAATCTCCCGACCGAACACAGGATTCTAACTCCTCCTGCTTATTCCCCATGCTGCGCGCATTGGTGTACAGGCATTTCAGGGAGCGAGCAGAGCACACCCATTTCTCCGTAGGGGCATAGGAGGCCACCCAGTCCTCATCGGTTTTTGAATGCTGCCCCACTGGGACTAGCCCAGCTACAACCCCATCCCCCTTCGAGCCTAGTTTAAAGCTTTCCAAATGAGCCCAGCTAATTCCTGCCCCAGCATCCTTTTGCCCCTACGAGATAAACCTTTCCCGCGTGACACTGTCCAGACTGGTGTCTTATAAAACCAACCATTATAAAAAAAATCCAAAGCCCTGCCTGTAGCACCACTCTTGGAGACAACCATTTAGAGACTGAATTTTCCTATTCCATCCCACATCGTCACTTGAAAATGGAAGGAGTGAAGAGAAGATCACTTGAGCCCCTGAGTCTTTCACCATCCTTCCCAAGACCTTGAAATCGTTCTTCATTCCCCTCAGACTACGGGAAGCAGCTTCCTCCCCATCTGTCTGGAAGACCAGCAGCGGGTAGTAGTCTGTCGGATGCACCAGTTTGGGGAGCTCTCTAGTGATATCCTTGATCCGGGCTCCAGGTAGACTACAAACTTCCCTAAGATGAGGGTCAACTCTGCATATTGGGCCCTCTGTTCCTTTCAGAAGGGAATTTCCTATTACAATCACCCTTCCTTCTTTCTTATCAGAGGCAGTCGTAAGTTGTGAAGTCAACCGCCTCTTCCTACGTGATCTTGTAGGGCAGGCTTGGCACCACCTTCTCAACTACCTCTTCTTGAAGACCCAGGGCCTCAAACCTATTACAGAGGGGCACCTGGGGAGGCAAAGCAGGCAGGGAGGGGGGCTGCCCGTGACGCCGAACCGGAATACGCTTCCAACCCTCGTCATCTTCTAGGTCACCTACCTCTGCCCGTCTCAGGACTTCCGCCTCTGTCCGAGAGGGCAGGAGGTCCATCTCCTTTTGGGGGGTACCTCCCTGGGACCTTTCCGACTGGCACGTCAGGGTGTTACTCCACCAGTCGATCTCCCTTTCGCACTCCCTGATGGTCCTCAGCGTCTCAACCTCCTCTTTAAGTTTCACAACCATGTCGAGCAGATCTTGCACCTGCTCACACCTCACACAGGTGGAGGGCTGGCCTCCCTCCCTCGGCAGCAGCAGGCTCTGGCAGTCCCTGCAGCTGGAGACCTGAACAGCCACCGTTCGGGACAGAGCCTCAGTCTGCGTTGCCACCGTCTGTTTGAGACAAGCTCTCCTCCTGGAGGCGACCATGGTCGTCAGCAGTCAGGGACGCTGGCAATAAGCTAGAGGGGCTGACAAGCAACAAGTGCTCTCTGCACCCTGCTGCACAAGCTACCACACCCACTGCTGCAGCACAGTGTGGGTGGGACTCACCCGCTACACAAGCTGGTTGCTCCTCCCTGCACCTGGTGACTAGTCGCTGCCCTCCCAAAGGCGTCACCGTGGGAACGCCCCCCACCACGTCAGCCGCTCTCTCCCAATGGCTGCCGGGGCTTTGGTGATCGGGACCCGCCGGGAATCACGCTGTCCCTGTACGTTTCCCTCTGAGCTTCCTAATCTCGGCTGAACCTCGTGGTCGGCTGAACCCCGCCGGCTCCGGCTCTCGCTGGGCTGGCTCCGATCAGCTGACATACCCCCTTAGACAGCGTGTGTGTGACAAGCCCCATTGGACAGGGTGTGTGTCACAAACCCCCTGGACAGTGTGTGTGTCACAAACACCATTGCACATTGTATGTGTCACAAACCCCATTGGAAAGCCTGTGTGTCACAAACCCACTGGACATTGTGTGTCACAAACCCCATTCAACAGCGTGTGTATCACAAACCCCATTGGACAGCGTGTTTCTCACAAACCCCATTGGACAGTGTGTGTATCACAAACCCCATTGGACATTGTGTGTGTCACAAACCCCATTGGACAGTGTGTTTGTCACAAAACCCCTTGGACAGCGTGCGTGTGATAAACCCCATTGGACAGGCTGTGTGTTACAAACCTGTTTGGACAGCGTGAGTGTCACAAAACGCCTTGGACAGCGTGTGTGTCACGAACCGCAATGGATACTGTGTGTGTCACGAACCCCATTGGACAGTGTGTGTGTCACAAAGCCCCTGGACATTGTGTGTGTCAGAAACCCCATTGGACAGCATGTGTGTCAGAAACCACATTGGATAGTGTGTGTGTCACAAACCCCTCTGGGCAGCGTGTGTGTGACAAAACCCATTGGACAGCGTGTGTGTCACAAACACCCCTGGACAGTGTGTTTGTCACAAACCCCAATGCACACTGTGTGTGTCACAAAGCCCATTGGAGACACTGTGTGTAACAAACCCCATTGTACAACATGTGTGTCACAAAGTCACAAATCCATTGGACAGTGTGAGTGTCACAAACCCCATTGGAAGGTGTGTGTCAGAAAACCCCTTAGAGAGCGTGTGTGTCACAAACCCCATTTGACAGTGTGTGTGTCACAAAGCCCATTGGAGAGGTTGTGTGTCACAAACCCCATTGGACAGTGTGTTTGTCAAAGACTCCCCTGGACAGCATGTGTGTTACAACGCCCCCTGAAGACTGTGTGTCTCACAAACTCCCCTGGACAGTGTGAGTGTCACAAACCCCATTGGAAGGTGTGTGTCAGAAAACCCCTTGGAGAGCGTGTGTGTCACAAACAACACTGGACAGCGTGTGTGTGCCACAAACCCCATTGGACAGTGTATGTGCCACAAACCCCCCTGGACAGCGTGTGTGTCGCAATCCCTCCTGGACATTGTGTGATTCACTAATCCCATTGGACAGCGTATGGGTCACAAACCACATTGGACAGTGTGTGTGTCACAAAGCCCATTGGATACGTTCTGTGTAACAAACCCCATTAGACAGTGTGTGTCTCAAAACCCCACCTGTACAGTGTGTGTATCAGAATCCCTATTGTACAGTGAGTGTGTCACAAACATCCCTAGACAGTGTGCAGGTCACAAAGTCACAAACCCGCATTGGACGGCATGTGGGTCACAAATGCCCCTGGACAGTGTGTGTGTCAGAATTCCCATTGGACAGCGTGTGTATCAGAAAACACATTGGAGGTCATGTGTGTCACAGACCCCCCCTGGACTATGTGTGTATCACAAACCCCCCTGGACAGAGTGTGTGTCACAAACCCCATTGGACAGTGTGTGTGTCACAAACCCCATTGGACAGCGTGTGTGTCACAAACCCTATTATATAGCGTGTGGGTCAAAAACCCCTCTGGACAGCGTGTGTGTCAGAATTCCCACTGGACAGTGTGTGTGCAAAAAAAACCCATTGGACAGTGTGTGTGTCACAACTCCTCCTGGAAAGCGTGTGCGTCAAAAACCTCATTGTGTGTTTCACAAACCCCCCCGGAAACTGTGTGTGTCATAAACCCCCCTGGACAGCGTGTTTATCAGAAAAAAACATTGGACGGCATGTGTGTCACAGACCCCCCTGGACATCGTGTGTATTAAAAGCCCCCCTGGACAGCGTGTGTGTCACAAACCCCATTGGACGTTGTGTGTGTCACAAACCCCAATGGACAGCATGTGTGTCACCAACCCACCTGGACAGCATGCGTGTCATAAAGCGCAATGGACAGTGTGTGTGTCACAAACCCCATTGGAGAGAATGTGTGTCACAAAACCCATTGGAGAGTGTGTGTCACAAACCCCACTGGACAGCGTACGTGTCACAAATGCCCCTGGACAGCGTGTGTGGCAGAAACCCCATTGGACAACATGTGTGTCACAAACCGCATTGGACACCATTGTGTCACAAACCCTATTACACAGCCTGTGTGTCACAAACCCCTCTGGACAGTGTGTGTGTCAGAATCCCCATTGGACAGTGTGTGTGTCACAAACCCCGTTGGACAGCGTCTGTGTCACAAGCCCCCAGGTCAGTGTGTGCGTCACGAACCCCATTTGACAGTGTGTGTGTCAAAACCCCCCCTGGAGAGCGTGTTTGTCAAAAACCCCTTTGGAAAGCGTGTGGGTCAAAAACACCATTGGACATTGTATGTGTCACAAACCCTATTGGACAGCGTGTGTGTCAAAAACCCCATTGGACTGTGTGCGTCACAAACCCCATTGGACAGTGTATGTGTCACAAAGCCCTCGGTACACCGTGTGTGTCCCAAACCCCATTGGACAGTGTGTGTGTCACAAACACCACTGCACAGCGTGTGTGTCACAAAGTCACAAGCCCCCCTGGACAGTGTGTGCGTCACAAAACCCATTGGACAGTTTGTGTGTCACAAACCCTATTACACAGCGTGTGGGTCACACACCCCTCTGGACAGTGTGTATATCACAAACACTCCTGGACACTGTATGTGTAACAAACCCAGTTACACAGCGTGTGTGTCACAACCCCCCTGGACAGTGTGTGTGTCAGAATATCCATTGGACAGTGTGTGTGTCACAAAACCCCCTGGACAGCGTGTGTGTCACAAACGCCCATGGACAGTGTGTGTGTCACAAACCCCTCTGGGCAGCGTGTGTGTAACAAACCCATTGGACACCGTGTGTGTCACAAACACCGCTAGACAGTGTGTTTATCACAATCCCTATTGTACAGTGTGTGTGTCACAAACCCCCCTAGGCAGCGTGCATGTCACAAAGTCACAAACCCCATTGGATAGCGTGTGTGTCACAAACCCCTTTGGAAAGCGGGTGTGTCACCAATCGCCCTGGACAGTATGTGTGTCACAAAACCCATTGGACAGGGTGTGTGTCACAAACCTCATTAGACACTGTGTGTGTCACAAACCCCATTGGATAGTGTGAGTATCACAAAACCCATTGGACAGCGTGTGTGTGTCACAAACCCCATTAGACACTGTATGTGTCACAAAGCCCTTTGGAAAGCGTGTGTGTCACAAACCTCATTGGACACCGTGTGCTTCACAAACCACATTGGACATTTTATGTGTCACAAACCCCATTGGACAGTGTGTGTGTCACAAACCCCCGTGGACAGTGTGTGTGTCACAAACCCCCCTGGACAGTGTGTGTATCAGAAAACACATTGGACGGCATGTTTGTCACAGACCCCCCTGGACATCGTGTATATTAAAAACCCCCCTAGACAGCGTGTGTGTCACAAACCCCAATGGACAGCATGCGTGTCATAAACCCCTTGGACAGTGTGTCTGTGTCACACACCCCATTAGACAGTGTGTGTGTCACAAACCGCATTGGACATTGTGTGTGTCACAAACCCCATTGGACAGCGTACGTGTCACAAATGCCCCTGGACAGCGTTTGTAGCAGAAACCCCATTGGACAACGTGTGTGTCACAAACCCCATTGGACACCGTGTGTGTCACAAAGCCTATTACACAGCCTGTGTGTCATAACCCCCCTGGGACAGTGTGTGTGTCACAATCCCCATTAAACACCATGTGTGTCACAAACCCTGTTACACAGCCTGTGTGTCACAAACCCCCCTGGACAGTGTGTGTGTCAGAATCCCCATCAGAGAGTGTGTGTGTCACAAACCCTGTTGGACAGCATCTGTGTCACAAGCCCCCAGGTCAGTGTGTGCGTCACGAACCCCATTTGACAGTGTGTGTGTCAAAACCCCCCCTGGAGAGCGTGTTTGTCACAAACCCCTTTGGAAAGCGTGTGGGTCAAAAACACCACTGGACATTGTATGTGTCACAAACCCTATTGGACAGTGTGTGTGTCACAAACCCTATTGGACTGTGTGCGTCACAAACCCCATGGGACAGTGTGTGTTTCACAAACCCCCCTGGAGAGCGTGTGTGTCACAAACCCCATTAGACAGTGTGTGTGTCACAAACACCACTGCACAGCGTGTGTGTCACAAAGTCACAAGCCCCCCTGGACAGTGTGTGCGTCACAAAGCCCATTGGACAGCGTGTGTGTCACAAACCCTGTTACACAGCGTGTGTGTCACAAACCCACCTGGACAGTGTGTGTGTCAGAATCTCAGTTGGACAGCATGTGTGTCACAAACCCCATTAGAGAGAGTTTGTGTCACAAATGACCCTGGAGAGCGTGTGTGTCAGAAACCCCATTGCAAAACGTGTGTGTCACAAACCCCATTGGACACCTTGTGTTTAACAAACCCCCCTGGACAGCGTGTGTGTCACAAACCCTGTTGGAGAGTGTGTGCGTCACAAACCCCCCTGGGTAGCGTGTGTGTCACAAACTCCATTGGACAGTGTGTATATCACAAACTTCCCTGGACAGCCTGTGTGTCACAAACGCCCATGGACAGTGTGTGTGTCACAAACCCCTCTGGGCAGCGTGTGTGTAACAAACCCATTGGACACCGTGTGTGTCACAAACACCCCTAGACAGTGTGTTTATCACAATCCCTATTGTACAGTGTGTGTGTCACAAACCCCCCTAGACACCGTGCGTGTCACAAAGTCACAAACCCATTGGATAGCGTGTGTGTCACAAACGGCATTGGACAGTGTGTGTGTCAGAAACCCCATTACACAGCGTGTGTGTCACATAACCGTCTAGACAGTGTGTGTGTCAGAATCCCCATTAGAGACCGTGTGTGTCAAAAAACCCATTGGACATTGTATGTCTCACAAATCCCACTGGACAACGTGTGTGCCACAAACCCCATTGGACACCGTGTGTGTCAGAAACCTTATTACACCGCGTGTGTGTCACAAACCCCTCTGGACAGCGTGTGTGTCACAAACCCCATTGGACATGTGTGTGTGTTAAAACCCCCCTGTACAGCGTGTGTGTCATAAACCCCATTGGACAGTGTGTGTGTCACAAACCCCATTGGAGAGCGTGTGTGTCACAAACCCCATTAGACAGTGTGTTTGTCACAAACCCCCCTGGACAGCGTGTGTGTCACAAACTCCCCTGGATAGCGTGTGTGTCAAAAACCCCATTGGGCAGCGCGTGGATCAGAAGCCCCCCTGGACAGCATGTGTGTCACAAACCCCATTGGACAGTGTGAGTGTCACAAACCCCCCTTTACAGCGTGTTTGTCACAAACCCATTGAAAATTCTGTGTGTCAAAACCCCGCTGAACAGCGTGTGTGTCACAAAACCCTTTGAAAAGCGTGTGTGTCACAAACCTCTCTGGACACTGTGTGTGTCAAACCCATTGGACAGGGTGTGTATCACAAACCCAATTGTACAGCGTCTGTGTCACAAACCCCACAGGACAGTGTGTGGGCAAAAACCCAATTAGACGGTGTGTGTGTGAGAAACCCCATTGGACCGTGTGTGTGTGAGAAACCCCCCTGAACAGCGTGTGTGTTCACAAACCGCCCTGGACGGTGTGTGTGTCACAAATACCCATGGACACCGTGTGTGTCACAAAACCCATTGTACAGTGTGTGTGTCACAAACACCACTGGACAGAGTGTGTGTCACAAACCCTATTACACAGCGTGTGGGTCAGAAAACCCTCTGCAGAGCGTGTGTTTCAGAATCCCCATTGGACAGTGTGTGTGTCACAAACCCCATTGGACAGCGTGTGTGTCACAAACCCCTTGGACAGTGTGTCTGTGTCACACACCCCATTAGACAGTGTGTGTGTCACAAACCGCATTGGACATTGTGTGTGTCACAAAACCCATTGGACATCGTGTGTGTCGCAAACCCCATTGGACAGAGTGTGTTTCACAAACCACTGGAGAGTGCATGTGTGTCACAAACCCCTTTAGACAGCGTGTATGTCACAAACCCCGTTAGACACTGTGTTTGTCACAAACACCCGTGGACAGTGTGTGTGTCAAAAAACCCCTGGACAACGTGTGTGTCACAAACCTCCCTTGGACAGCGTGTGTGTGTCACAACCCCCATTGGACAGCGTGTGTGTCATAAACCCCACTTGACAGTGTGTGTGTATCAAAACCCCTGGACAGCGTGTGTGTCACAAAATCCTCCGGACAGTGTGTGTGTCACAAACGCCATTAGACAGCATGTCTGTGTCACAAACCACATTGGACAGTGTGTGTGTCACAAAACCCCGTTAAACAGCATGTTTGTCACAAACCCCATTGGATAGCATGTGTTTCTCAAACTATATTGTACAGCGTGTGTGTCACAAAGCCCATTGGACAGAGTGTGCGTCACAAACCCCTCTGGACAGTGTGTGTGTGTCACAAAGCCCATTGTACAGTAGAGTTGTCACAAACCCCTGTCTAATGACAGTGTGTTTGTCAAAAACCACTTTGAACAGTGTGTGTTTCACAAACCTCTTTGGACAGCGTGTGTGTCACAAAACCCTTTGACAGTGTGTGTGTCACAAACCCCTTTGGACAGCGTGTCTGTGTCACAAACCACACTGGACAGTGTGTGTGTCACAAAACCCCTTGGACAGTGTGTGTGTCACAAAATCCTTTGGACAGTGTGTGTGTCACAAAACCCCTTGGACAGTGCGTGTGTCAGAAACCCCATTGGACAGTGTGTGTGTCACAAAACCCCTTGGACAGTGTGTGTGTCAGAAACCCCATTGGACAGTGTGTGTGTCACAAATCCCATTGCACAGTGTGTGTCACAAAGGGCCCTGGACAGTGTGTGTGTCAAAAACCCCCTGGACACCGTGTTTGTCACAAACCCCTTTGGACTGTGTGTATCACAAACCCCTTTGGAGAGCGTGTGTGTCACAAACCCCATTGGACAGTATGTGTGTCACAAAACCCCGTGGACAGCGTGTGTGTCACAAACCCCATTTGACATTGTGTGTGTCACAGACACCACTGGACAGTGTGTGTGTCACAAAACTCCCTGGACAGTGTATGTGTCACAAACCTCATTCGACAGCATGTGTGTCACAAACCCCATTGGACAATGTGTGTGTCACAGACACCATTGAACTTTGTGTATGTTACAAAACCACCTGCTCTGTGTGTGTGTCACAAACCTCTTTGGACAGCATGTGTGTCACAAACCCCATTGGACAGTGTGTTTGTCACAAACCCCTTTGGACAGCGTTTGTGTCACGAACCGCATTGGACAGTGTGTGAGTCATAAACCCCATTGGACAGTGTGTGTGTCACAAACCCCATTGGACATTGTGTGTGTCACAAACCCCATTGGACATTGTGTGCGTCGAAATCCCCCTGGACAGTGCGTGTGTCACAAACTCCCCAAACACCATGTGTTCCACAATCCCCTCTGTACCGTGTGTTTGTCACAAACCCCATTGGACAGTGTGTGTGTCATAAACCCTATTGGACAGTGTGTGTGTCAGAAACCCCCCCAGAATAGCGTGTGTGTCACATACCTCTTTGGACAGTGTGTGTGTCACAAACCCCCCTGGACAGTCTGTGTGTCACAAACTCCATTGGACAGCGTGTGTGTCACAAACCCCATTGGACAGTGTGTGTGTCACAAATCTCATTGGACAGCGTGTGCGTCACAAACCCATTTGACATTTTGTGTGTCACAAACTACATTGGACAATGTGTGTGTCACAATCCCCCCGGACAGTGTGTGTGTCACAAACCCCCCTGGACAGTCTGTGTGTCACAAACCCCATTGGACAGCGTGTGTGTCACAAACCCCATTGGACAGTGTGTGTGTCAAAAATCCCTTGGACAGTGTGTGTGTCAAAAATCCCTTGGACAGCGTGTGAGTCTTATGGCATTCCTCCACGTCTGAAGACGAATGTGCTGGAAACTAGAAACCTTGACATCCTGTTCTGTGTCCCATCCTCTCTCACTAACCCCTCGTCTGGCTGCATGTCTCTTCTTTCCTCTCTTATTTCCTTTTCTCCTTAACAAATAGATGTGAGGCCCTGGACCCTGAAAATCAGGCAGAGGACAGCCAAGTAGATCCACCTGGAGAGCCCCCTGGATGCACCTCATCTATAAAAAGGATCACAACTGCATCTGTAAGAAGAAAAAAAAAAAAAGAAGAGTGGTAGTAGTCGGTGACTCCCTTCTGAGGGGAACAGAGGGCCCTGTATGTCGCCCACACCCATCCCACAGGGACGTCTGCTGCCTTCCTGGGGCCAGGGTGAGAGACACTAATAGAAGACTTCCAGAGCTAATTCAACCCTCAGACTACTATCCCCCGTTAGTAGTCCAAGCTGGCAGCAAGGACATCAACAGAAGAAGTACCAAGATAATTAAAAAAGACTTTAAAGCACTGAGTCGATCAGTTCATGGGACGGGAGCACAAGTGATATTTGCCTCAGTTCCTGTGCTCTCTGGGATGGACGAGGAGCTAAATAAAGAGAGGAGTAGAAAAGCCCATCTCATCAACAGGTGGCTTAAGGATTGGTGTCACTATCAAAATTTTGGGTTTTTTGACCATGGGGTAAACTCCATGGTACCTAGTCTCCTCAAATCAGATGGGCTTCATCCTTCTAGGGAGAGCAAGAGGACTATAGCCCATAAGTTGGCAGGGCTGATCAGGAGGGCTTTAAACTAGGTTTGGAGGGGGAAGGGACTGAAACTGGGCTCTCCAAAGATCAGCCTAAGGATGGAAAGCCCGAATTAAGAGTGAAATCAGCAGCCCACTTGAAGTGCATGTACGCTAATGCACGCAGTATGGGCAACAAACAAGAGGAGCTGGAAGCCATCATGCAGCAGGAAAGCTATAACATAGTTGCCATCACAGAAACATGGTGGGATGACTCATATGACTGGAGTGCTGCTATGTGTGGCTACAAGCTCTTCAGAAAAGATAGGCAGGGTAGGAGAGGTGGAGGGGTGGCTTTATATGTTAGAGAGTCACTCGACTCTGTTAAACTTGAGGTCAGCAGCGACAAGGTTGAGTGCCTGTGGACCAGAATCAGAGAGAAGTTCAACAAGGCTGACATCCTCGTGGGTGTCTGTTATAGACTGCCCAACCAGGACGATAAAGGAGATGAATTATTCTACAAGCAGCTGGCAGATGTCTCAAAATCAACAGCCCTTGTTTTTGTGGGTGGCTTTAACCTATCAGATACCTGCTGGGAGCTCAATACTGCACAGAAGAGGCAGTCTAGGAAGTTCCTAGAGTGTATAGAGGACAATTTCCTTCATCAGCTGGTAAATGAGCCTACCAGGGGCAAGACCCTGCTAGACCTACTGTTTACAAACAGAGAAGGGCTGGTGGGAGATGTAGTGGTTAGAGGCTGCCTGGGGCATAGCGACCATGAAATAATAGAATTTTCAATACTCACAGATGCAGGGAGAACCATTAACAAAACCTCTGCGCTGGACTTCCGGAGGGCAGATTTTTGCCTATTCAGAAGTCTAGTGCAGAGCATACCCTGGGAAACAATGCTTAAAACCAAGGGGGCCCAGGAGGGTTGGACATGCTTCAAGCGGAGGTTTTGAGTGCACAGGAACAGACTATACCAGTGTGCCGAAAGGCTCGCCGGCAGGGAAGACAACCGGCTTGGCTAAACAGGGAGATTCTGAATGAAATCAGAAATAAAAAGAGACTTTACCGACTGTGGAAAAAAGGGCTGGCTACTTATGAAGAATTTATGGAAATAGCTAGATCATGCAGAAAAAAAATCAGGGAAACAAAAGTGCAATTTGAAGTTAATTTGGCCAATTCTATCAGGGATAATAAAAAGTCCTTCTTCAAATATGTTAATAACAAAAGGAGGGGCAAGGAAAACCTCCATTCTCTGTTGGACTTTGAGGGAAATATAGTTAACAAAGATGAGGAGAAAGCTGAGGTACTTAATACCTACTTTGCCTCAGTTTTTACCAGTAAGACAGGTGGCGCTCAGGACAACTCATCTCTGGAGGTGGTCGACAGGGATAGGAAGCCAAATAGGCCCCTTGTATTCCAGGAGGAAATAGTTGGTGATTTACTGAGCCATCTGGATCCTCACAAGTCTATGGGACCAGATGGGATCCATCCTAGGGTGATGAGGGAGCTAGCAGAAGAACTTGCCAAGCCTCTCTCCATCATCTTCCAACAGTCCTGGCTCACTAGGGAGGTCCCATATGATTGGAAGTTGGCCAATGTTACCCCAGTCCACAAAAAGGGCTGCAAAGCTGACCCTGGCAACTCCAGGCCTGTCAGCCTGACCTCGGTGCCTGGCAGGGTCATGGAGCAGATCATCCTGAATGGAATCACACAGCACCTTCAGGATGGACAAGGGATCAGACCCAGCCAGCACGGGTTTAGGAGAGGCAGGTCCTGTCTGACCAACCTGATCTCCTTTTATGATCAGGTAACTCACCTGGTGGATGAGGGGAAAGCCGTGGATGTGGTCTATCTGGACTTCAGCAAGGCCTTTGACACTGTCTCCCATAATATACTCCTGCAAAAGCTGGTAGCCCACGGCTTGGACAAGTGTACTCTACGCTGGGTTAAGAACTGGCTGGAGGGCCGGGCCCAGAGAGTGCTGGTGAATGGGGCTGCATCCAGCTGGCGGCCAGTCACTAGTGGTGTTCCCCAGGGGTCAGTGTTGGGTCCAGTCCTGTTTAACATCTTTATTGACGATTTAGATGAGGGGATTGAGACCATCATCAGCAAATTTGCTGATGACACCAAGTTGGGAGGGAGTGTAGACCTGCTGGAGGGCTCTGCAGAGGGATCTGGATAGACTGGAAAAATGGGCTGATTCCAGTGGGATGAAGTTCAATAAGGCCAAGTGCCGGGTGCTGCACTTTGGTCACAACAACCCCCTGCAGCGCTACAGGCTGGGCGCAGAGTGGCTGGAGAGCAGCCAGGCAGAAAGGGACCTGGGGGTACTAATTGACAGGAAGCTCAACATGAGCCATCAGTGTGCCCAGGTGGCCAAAAAGGCCAATGGTATCCTGTCCTGTATCAAAAATAGCGTGGTCAGCAGGACAAGGGAAGTGATCCTTCCCCTGTACTCTGCATTGGTGAGGCCTCACCTGGAGTATTGTGTTCAGTTCTGGGCCCCTCAGTTCAGGAAAGACATTGAAGTGCTGGAGCGGGTCCAGAGAAGAGCAACAAGACTGGTGAAGGGACTTGAGCATAAGACCTATGGGGAGAGGCTGAGGGAGCTGGGGTTGTTTAGTCTGGAGAAGAGGAGGCTTAGAGGTGACCTCATCACTCTCTATAACTACCTGAAGGGAAGTTATAGCCAGGTGGGGATTGGTCTCTTCTCCCAGGCAGTTAGCAATAGGACAAGGGGGCATGGGCTTAAACTCTGCCAGGGGAAATTTAGGCTGGATATTAGAAAGAAATTCTTTACAGAGAGAGTGGTCAGGCATTGGAATGGCCTGCCCAGGGAGGTGGTGGACTCGCCATCCCTGGAGGTTTTTAAACTGAGATTGGACATGGCACTTAGTGCCATGATCTAATAAATGGACTAGAGTTGGACCAAGGGTTGGACTCGATGATCTCTGAGGTCTTTTCCAACCCAGTCGATTCTGTGATTCTGTATCTAGGATGCTGTATCTGTGAAGCTGTATCTGGGATACTGTATCTAGGATGCTGTATTTAGTGTACCGTATCTGGGATGCTGTATCTAGGATGCTGTATCTGGAATGGTGTATCTTGGATGCTGTATCTGGGATACTGTACCTAGGATACTGTATCCGGAATGCTGTATCTAGAATGCTTAGCTAGGATGCTGTCTCTGGGATACTGTATCAGAGATACTCTATCTAAGATGCTGTATCTCGGATACTGTATCTAGGATGTTGTATCTGGGATACTGTTTCTGGGAAGCTGTATCTAGGATGCTGTATCTGGGATACTGTATCTAGGATGCTGTGTCTGGGATGCTGTGTCTGGGATACCGTATCTGGGATGCTGTATCTGGGATGCTATATCTATAATGTTGTATCTAATATACTGTATATAGGATGCTCTATCTGGGATGCTGTATCTAGGATGTTGTATCTGGGATACTGTATCCAGGATGCTGTATCTGGGATGCTGTATCCAGGATGCTGTATCTGGGATGCTGTATCTGGGATGCTGTATCTCGGATGCTGTATCTAGGATGCTGTATCTAATATACTGTATCTGTGATGCTGTATCTGAGATTCTGTATCTGGGATTCTGTATCTAGGATGCTAAATCTGGGATGCTCTATCTAGCATGCTGTATCTAGGATGCTGTATCTGGCATACTGTATCTGGCATGCTGTATCTAGGATGGTATATCTAGGATGCTGTATCTGGGATAGTATATCTCGGATACTGTATCTGGTATACTGTATCTAGGATGCTGTATCTGGGATGCTGTATTTAGGATGCTGTATCTGGGATACTGTATCTAGGATGCTGTATCTGGGATGCTATATCTGGGATGCTCTATCTAGCATGCTGTATCTGGGATACTATATCTCAGATATTGTATCTGGGATGCTGTATCTAGGATGCTGATCTTGGGATGCTGTATATAGGATGGTGTATCTAGTATGCTGTATCTAGGGTGCTGTATCTGGGATACTGTATCTAGAATGCTGTATCTAATATACCGTATCTGGGATGCTGTATGTGAGATGCTGTATCTAGGATGCTAAATCTGGGATGCTCTATGTAGCATGCTTTATCTAGCATGCTGTATCTGGGATCCTATATCTCATATATTGTATCTGGGATGCTGTATCTAGGATGCTAGATACAGTGTATCTAGTATGCTGTATCTGGGGTTCTGTATATGGGATACTGTACCTAGGATACTGTATCTGGGATATCAGTCAGCTGATCGGAGCCAGCCCAGCGAGAGCTGAGGCCGGCGGGGTTCAGCCGACCACGAGGTTCAGCCGAGATTAGGAAGCTCAGAGGGAAACGTACAGGGACAGCGTGATTCCCGGCGGGTCCTGATCGCCAAAGCCCCGGCAGCCATTGCGAGAGAGCGGCTGACGTGGCGGGGGGCGTTCCCACGGTGACGGTGACCACACCCCCTCCCCTTACCTTGAAAAAGCCTTTGGGAGGGCAGCGACTGGTCACCAGGTGCAGGGAGGAGCAACCAGCTTGTGTAGCGGGTGAGTCCCACCCACACTGTGCTGCAGCAGCGGGTGTGGTAGCTTGTGCAGCAGGGTGCAGAGAGCACTGGTTGCTTGTCAGCCCGCTTTTCTCAGTGGGAAACAATGATAGGACAAGGGGTAATGGGATCAAGCTGGAACACAAGAGGTTCCACTTAAATTTGAGAAGAAACTTCTTCTCAGTGAGGGTGATAGAGCACTGGAAGAGGCTTCCGAGGGGGTTTGTGGAGTCTCCTTCACTGGAGACATTCGAAACCCACGTGGACATGTTCCTGTGCGACCTCACCTAGGCGTTCCTGCTCCAGCAGGGGGATTGGACTAGATGATCTTCTGAGGTCCCTTCCAATCCCAAACATACTGTGATACTGTGATAGCAGGCAGTGACAGGCCCAGGACTGACAGGCTCCCCCTCCCCTAGGGGGCGCTCGGCTGCCACACCCAGCTGACATAGAACCTTTGTCACAATGCCCGCTACCATGGCGAGGATGCGGTGACTCTGCAGGTGACAGGGACACTGCAGGACTTGGTGTCAGCTCAGCAATTTCTCAGTTCCCCAAAGAAGCTGAATTCTGCAAATTGCTGCTTTTGCTGTTGAAATGATGTCATCAGGTGGGTGTTTTGGTGCAATACACTGAAAACCAGAGCAGAAATGGAGAAATATTGTATTGTTAACCTCCTCTCCCCCCCCACTTCCCCTTTTTGCCCCTCCTTCTCCCCCCTTCCTACTAAGGACAGGTGTTTGGGAGGAAAAGAAGGACAGAAAGAAGAGAGTCGGAAAAATTAAAGATGTTTTACTAATGCTACTAATAAGAATAGAGAAAATAACACAAAATATACAAAACCAATCTTGAAAGTCTCAGCAACTGCAGAGCCGGCACCCAAAGTCCTGGATTAGACTCTGCAGCCAACCGGAGCTGGATTCAGTCTGTCACTAGGCCTCAGTTCGCAGGGACGACCAGCAAGATCCTCTGCTAATATCAGCCATGAGGAAAAGGGAAAAGGAAAAGGGAAAAAAGGCCGTGATCCTAGTGATCTCCCACTTTTATATGAAGTATTCACGTGAATGGGATGTTATACACAGTTGGTCAGTTTCTTGGTCACTGGTTTCTCGTCACTTCTCGCGAGATGTCCATCCATGCTTATCAATAAGTTTGCATTCCATTGCCAGGTTTACCAAAACATGTGTCTGGTTCTCCAGGAAAATGTAGTTAAGAGGAAGGCTTTAGATGAAAGGCAAATTAACTAAAAGAGAAACTTGTTTTTAACAAAACCAGGACACCCTGTGAACGTGGCTCTGTGACGTCTGTCACTCTGACACTCTGATTATGTACACTGTGACTGTGACTCTGTGATTGTGACTATTTAATGTGACTGTGACCCTGTGACTTTGACTCTCTGACCATGACATATGTGACTCTGTGACTGTGACTCTGTGACCACAACTATGACTCTGTGACTCTGACTCCGTGATTGTGACTCGGTGACTCTGTGACATCTGTGACTCTGTGTCATCTGTGACTCTTTGACTCTGAACCGGTGAATGTGACTCTGTGACATATGTGACTCTGAGACTGTGACTCTGTGACCATAACTATGACTATGTGACTCTGACTCTGTGACTCTGTGACTCTGTGACTCTGTGACTCTGTGTCATCTGTGACATCTGTGACACTGTGTCATCTGTGACTCTGTGACTGTGACTCTGTTACTCTGAAACTATGATTGTGACTCTGTGGCATATGTGATTCTGTGACTGTAACTCTGTCACCATAACTATAACTCTGTGACTCTGACCCCGTGATTGTGACTCTGTGACTGCGACTGCGACTCTGTGACTGTAAACCTGTCATTGTGACCCCGTGATTGTAACTATGACTCTGTGACTCTGCCCCTGTGATTGTGACTCTGTGACTCTGTGACTCTGACCCTGTGACTGTGAGTCTGTGACATATGTGACTCTGTGTCTGTGACTCTGTGACCACAACTATGACTCTGTGACTCTGACCCCGTGATTGTGACTCTGTGACTCTGTGACTGTGACTCTGAACCTGTGACTGTGACTCTGTGACATGTGTGACTCTGTGACTGAGACACTGTGACCATAACTATGACTCTGTGACTCTGTGACTCTGTGACTCTGTGACTCTGTGTCATCTGTGACTCTGTGACTGTGAATCTCTGACTTTGTTACTCAGTGACTCTGTGACATCTGGGACTCTGGGACTCTGGGACAATGTGCCTGGGACTCTGGGACTCTGTGATTCTTACTATTTGTTTGTGACTCCGTGACTCAGTGACTATGTGACAATGTGAAATTCTTACTGTGATTGTGTGACTGGGACTCTGTGACTGGGACTTTGACTCTATGATTGTGACTCTGTGACTCTGTGATTTCACACTGTGATTCTGGGACTATGACACTGTGACTGTGACTCTGTGATTGTGGACCTTTACTGTTAGTGTCACCCTGTGACTTTGACTCTGTAACTGTGACTCTGTGACACTGTGGATCTGACCGCTTGATTGCGACTCTGTGACTCTGCGACATCTGTGACTCTGTCTCATCTGTGACCCTGTGACTATGACCCTGTGACTGTGACTCTGTGACATATGTGACTCTGTGACTGTGACTCTGTGACATAAGTGACTCTTTGACCATAACTATGACTCTGTCACTCTGACCCCATGTCCGTGACTCTGTGATTCTGTGACATCTGTAACTCTGTGTCATCTGTGACTCTGTGACTTTGACTGTGTGACTGTGACTCTTTGACCACAACTATGACTCTGTGACTCTGACCCTGTGACCGTGACTCTGTGTCATCTGTGTCATAGACCTTTTCTGTGACTCTATGGCTTTGTGACTCAGTGAATGTGTGACATCGGGGACTCTAGGGCTCTGGGGCTATGTGACTGGGACACTGGGACTGTGACAGTGTGACTCTGTGACTGACTGATTATGAACACTGTAACTGTGACTCTGTGATTGTGAATCTCTGACCATGACTCTGTGACTCTGTGACTCTGTGACTGTGATTCTGTGACTCTGACC
Organism: Streptopelia turtur; assembly: GCA_901699155.2. Lineage (NCBI taxonomy): Eukaryota > Metazoa > Chordata > Aves > Columbiformes > Columbidae > Streptopelia > Streptopelia turtur. The sequence goes on from CABFKC020000067.1 coordinate 43,112, forward strand.
CTGTGACTGTGACTCTGTGACATATGTGACTCTGTGACTGTGACTCTGTGACCAAAACTATTACTCTGTGACTCTAATATTGAGATTGTGACTCTGTGTCATTTTTGACTCTGTGTCATCTGTGACTCTGTGACTGAGAGTCTGTGACTCTGAACCTGAGACTGTGACTCTGTGACATATGTGACTCTGTGACTTCTGTGACTCTGTGACTGTTACTCTGTGAATCTGTGAGATATGTGACTCTTTGACTGTGGCTCTGTGACTCTGACCCTATGACATATGTGAATCTGTTATTGTGACTCTGTGACCACTCTGTGACCACAGCTACATCTCTGTGAGTCTAATCCCGTGATTGTGACTCTGTCACTCTGTGTCATCTGTCACTCTGTGTCATCTGTCACTCTGTGACTGTGACTCTGTGACTCTGAACCTGTGACTTTGACTCTGTGACATATGTGACTCTGTGACTGTGACTCGGTGACTCTGACCCTGTGACTGTGAATCTGTGTCATATGTGACTCTGTGACTATGACTCTGTGACTCTGAACCTGTGACATATGTGACTCTGTGACTGTGACTCTGTGACCATAACTGTGACTCAGTGTGTCCCTGTGTCTCTGTGACTGTGATTCTGTGATTTTGAGACTCAGTGACACTGTGACATCTGGGGCTCTGGGACTATGTGACTGGGACTCTGGAACTGTGACTTTGACTCTTTGATTGTGACTCTGTGACTCTGTGATTGTGACACTGTGATTCTAGGTCTGTCACTCTGTGACTCTGTGACACTGTGACTCTGTGACTCTCTGATTATGTACACTGTGACTGTGACTCTGTGATTGTGACTCTGTAATTGTGACGCTTTACTGTGACTGTGACACTGTGACTTTGACTCTCTGACCGCAACCCTGTGACTCTGTGACTCTGACACCGTGACTGTGACACTGTGACTTTGACTCTCTGACCGCAACCCTGTGACTCTGTGACTCTGACAACGTGACTGTGACTCTGTGACATACGTGACTCTGTGACTGTGATTCTGTGACTCTGACACCATGATTGTGACATCTGTGACTCTGTGACATCTGTGACTCTGTGACTCTGTGACTGTGACTCTGTGACTCTTATCCTGTGACTGTGACTCTGAGACATATGTGACTCTGTGACATATGTGACTCCGTGGCTGTGACTCTGAGACCACAACTATGACTCTGTGACTCTAACCCCGTGACTGTGACTCTGCGACATCTGTGACTCTGCGACATCTGTGACTCTGAGAATCTGTGACATATGTGACTCTGTGACTGTGACTCTGTGATTGTGACTCTGTGACCACAACTATGACACTGTGAATCTGAGCCCGTGATTGTGACTCTGTGACCCTGTGACAGCTGTGACTCTGTGTCATATGTGTCTCTGTGACGTGTGTGATTCTGTGTCATCTGTGACACTGTGACTGTGACTCTTTGACTCTATGACTTTGTGACTCAGTGAATCTGTGACATCGGGGACTCTAGGGCTCTGGGGCTATGTGACTGGGACACTGGGACTGAGACTTTGACTCTTTGTGACTCTGTGACCACAACTATGACTCTGTGAGTCTAACCCCGTGATAGTGACTCTATGACTCTGTGTCATCTGTGACTCTGAGACTGTGACTCTGTGACTCTGACCCTGTGACTGTGACTCGGTGACATAAGTGACTCTTTGACCATAACTATGACTCTGTCACTCTGACCCCATGTCCTGTGACTCTGTGATTCTGTGACATCTGTAACTCTGTGTCATCTGTGACTCTGTGACTTTGACTGTGTGACTGTGACTCTTTGACCACAACTATGACTCTGTGACTCTGACCCTGTGACCGTGACTCTGTGTCATCTGTGTCATCTGTGACTCTGTAACTGTGACTCTGTAACTCTGAATCTGTGACTTTGACTCTGTGACATATGTGACTCTGTGAATGTGACTCTGTGTCTGTGACTCTGTGACCATAATTGTGACTCTGTGACTCTGACCCCGTGACTGTGACTCTGTGACTCTGTGTCTGTGACTCTGAACCTGTGACTGTGACTCTGTGACATTTGTGACTCTCTGACTGTGACTTTGTGACCATAACTATGACTCCCTGATTCTGACCCTGTGACCGTGAATCTGTAACTATGTGACATCTGTGAATCTGTGTCGTCTGTGGGCTCTGTGACTGTGACTCAGTTACTCTGAAACTGTGACTGTGAGTCTGTGACATATGTGACTCTGTGACTGTGACTCTGTGACCACAACTATGACTCTGTGAATCTGACCCCGGGATTGTGACTCTGTGACTGTGTGACATCTGTGACTATGTGTCATCTTTGACTCTGTGACTGCGACTCTGTGACTCTGACCGTGTGACTGTGAACCTGTGAAATGTGTGACTCTGTGACTATGACTCTGTGACTCTGAACCTGGGACATATGTGAATCTGTGACTGTGACTCTGTGACCACAAATATGACTCTGTGACTCTAATCCCGTGATTGTGACTCTGTGACCACAACTATGACTCTGTGTCATCTGTGACTCTGGGACTGTGACTCTGTGACCACAACTACGACACTGTGATTCTGACCCCGTGATTGTGACTCTGTGACTCTGTGACTGTGACTCTGTGACTCTGAAACTGTGACAGTGACTCTGTGACATATGTGAACCTGTGACTGTGACTCTGTGACCATAACTATGACTCTGTGACTCTGACCCCGTGATTGTGACTCTGTGACTCTGTGACTGTGACTCTGTGACTGTGACTCTGAACCTGTGACTGTGACTCTGTGACATGTGTGACTCTGTGACTGTGACTCTGTGACCATAACTATGACTCGGTGACTCTGACCCTGTGACTGTGACTCTGTGACTATGATTCCGTGACTGAGACTGTAACGCTGTGACTTTGAGTCTGTGACTCTGTGACTGTAACTCTATGACTCTCTGACTCTCTGATTCTCTATGTGACTGTGACTCTGTGACTCTCTGACTCTCAGATTCTCTATGTGACTGTGACTCTGACTCTGTGATGGTGAATCTGTGATTGTGAGTCTGTGACTCTGACTCTCTGACTCTGTGACTATGACTGTCACTCTGTGTCTCTGTGACTCTCTGACTGTTACTCTGTTACCATAACTATGACTCTGTGACTTTGACCCCGTGACTTTGAGTCTGTGACTCTGACTCTGTTACTCTGCGATTGTGACTGTGACTCTAACACTATGTGACTGGGACTCTGTGACTGTGTGTGTGTGAATCTGTGACTGTTACTCTGTGACTGTTCATCTGTGACTATGTGACAATGTGACTCTGTGACTATGATTCTGTCACTGTGACTCTGTGATTGTGACTCTGTGACTGTCACCCTGTGACTGTGACTCTGTGACACTAACTCTGTGATTCTGTTACTCTGGAACTCTGTGACTGTGACTCGGTGATTCTGTGACTCTGTGACTCTGAGACTGTGACTCTGTGACCCTGTGGGTCTGTGACTCGGACTCTGGGTCTTTGGGACTCTGGGACTGTGCCTCTGACTCTGTGACTGTGATTCTGTGACTGTGACTCTGGGACTCGGTGACTTATTGACTCGGTGACTCTTTGACTCGGTGACTGTGACTTTGCTACTCTGACTCTGCAACTCTGTGACTGTGAGTCGGTGATTTGTGACTCTGTGACACTGACTCTGTGATTGTGACTCTGTGACTCTCTGACTCTGTGACTGTCTCTGTGACTCCATGACTCTGTGACTGTGACTCTATGACTTTTAGTCGGTGACTGTGACTGTGACTCTGTGTCTCTGTGACTCTAAGTGTGACTCTTTGACTCTGTGACTCTATGACTCTGACTCTGTGATTGGGACTCTGACCCTGTGGCTGTGACTGTAACTCTGTGACATCTGTGACTGTGACATCTGTGACTGTGACTCTATGACTGTGACTCTTTGACTCTGTGGCTGTGGCTCTGTGACTATGAGTGTGAATTTGTGACATCTATGTCTCTATGAACAGCAAGAGGGAAATAGGGACAGGGATGTGGACAGAGACGGAAGAAGAATCAGCCGGGAAATAGGAAGAGCGGCAGAACGAGGGAGAGGAAGCAGGAGGAAAGGGGAGCGGGCAGGGAGGGATGGGGACACAGAAGAGGTGACATGACCCCAAGGGCCCAGGACTCACCAGAGCTCCAGCTCTCTGCATGGCCAGGCAAATTGTGGAGCTCAGGCCCTCCTGTCTGTGTCTGTCTGTCCTTTCCTCCCTTCCTCTGCTGTAGCTCCAGTCTCTTGCCCATCCTCCACCTAAGGAACACATGGGTGTCCAACAGCTCTCACCGCACGAGGCTTCCCAGACACACACACACACACACACACACGCTACATGGCCGTACAGTAATTTTCCTCACTCACACAGACCCGGGGGCACGTTTGTGATCTGCTCTGCTGAGGCTGCTCACAGGACCTCCCTCACCCAGAGGGGCAGCTGTCTCTGTGCAGCTGGAGCAGCAGCTGTGGGGATCCCCTGCACTTCACCCTCCAGCCGCTTCCCCTTCTCCTGCTCTCTCCAGCTCCAGCCCCAGCAGCTCCTCTCCAGCAAGTGCCCCCTGCCCCCTCCCCCGCCCAGGAGAACAAGCCCAGAGCAGCCCACGCACACCTGAGCCAGAGGCAGCAACAACAGCCCCAGGGCCCCAGAGGGAGGAAAAAGGGCCCCAGGGCTGGGCCGGGGGCTGCTCAGCCGTGGGGCAGCTCCAGGGTGGCCACGGCAAAGCTCAGCCTGGGCTGCGACACCATTGGTCGGGAGGGCTGTCAGTCTCCTCCCCTGAGCTGATCCTGCAGCTGATTGGCTGCCTGGGCTGTGACTCTGCCCTGCTTTGGGGCCCACCCTGCTCTGAAGTGATGCTCTCTCTGATTGGCTGCCTGAGGGGTTACTCCCCCCACATTTTCCGCCTTTCCTGAGGCCCTGTTTCCTCTGGTTGGCTGTCTGGGATTTCCCATTGGCTCCTCCTATCAAGTGATGGGTCAGTCTGCATGTCAATCATCTATGTGCTGCACTCCCACCAGATGTGATTGGTGCAGCCAGCACAGCCCGGCCCTGAGCGCTGCCCAGTTTGTTCAACTCTCGCCAACTTTCCTGGAGGCCTCAAAGCTTGATTGGCTGCTTACATATCAATCACTTGACTTGCCCCACCTCCTCAAATGTGATTGGCTGTCCTGGGTCCACTGACTCCCCATAGACTTCTGGGTGGTTGTTGCCAGGCAACGAGCTTCACCTGAAAATGACATTGTGGGCTCTAAACAAAGGCCATAGGTGATAAAAGACACGTTGGGACCCTAAACATGAGGATTCGGCCCCAAGAAGGAGGCTCTGGGCACTCAGAAGGATGGGCAGATGCTACAGATGGCGCTTTGGGCCTGAACACGAGGGGACCCTCTTGGTTCCCACCCCAGCTGGGTTTGGTGCCCGTGACCCCACGGAACAGACACCTGTGCTGTCCTGAGTGGCCACGGAACAGACGGAGCCCAAAGCCACGGGCTCCAGGAGCTCAGCAGGCTGTTGTGACATTTCATGGACGTTTCACAGGGGCGGCCCATGGACTGCGGGCAACTGTCTGTGTGTGACACCAAAGGGCGGGAAGGGGAGCGGTGGTTGGTGAGGACGTGTTGGATCGTGTGGGACCTGAGCCCGACGTCCATGGGGTGTAACAAGTGGTGCAGAAAGGACCGTCGTGGTGGCGACACTGCTCCTGCGTGGAGCTCCAGAGGCTGCAGGGGGATTTCTGCTCCACTGGGGACCAGCACAAGCCAGTGGCCCGTTCATGTCTGTCACTGCTCTGGGGCTGTGACCCCAGCAGCACCTGCATAGCAGCAGTGTCCTCAGTGCCAGCACCGGCTCTTTGCTCTGTCTGCACCTCTGTCCCCATCTCCCCATACTCTCCCCGCTCCCAGGCACCTTTCCCAGCTCCTCCAGGACCCACCGCAGCCTCTGTCTGTCCCTATAGAGACTAAAAGCCCCTGCTTATATCTCCCCTCTGCCTCTACCTGAATTAACTTCAGTTTTAACTTCTGGATGAGGATGGACCAGGGGTGCTGCAGGAGCAGGTGTCTCCCAGCACGGACAGGCCATGGGGACCTGTCGACCTCAGCACCCTGGGCCCCAGCAGGGCCCAGTTCAGCAGCCCTGGGCCCGAGGGCTCAGCCCAGGGACAGCCCCACAACCAGGGTCAGAGCGGTTCCTGCTGCTGCCCCGAGGGTCACCAGCCCCAGGCAGCTCTGAGTCAGAGTGCAGGTGTCTGAGCTGGGCTGAGCTGGAAGGGGCTGCAAAACAGCTCATCGGAGGAGGCGATGGAAGAAGGTGCCATGTGTGTGGCTCCGGGGATGAACCGACACCCTCTGTTTGGTATCTGGACCCGTGCTGGGCTTGCACATGGACTAAGCCCCAGCTCAGAGCACAAATTGCTGTTCCCAGCCCTGGCTGCCAAGCACTGGTCCTGCTCTCTCCTCCCTGGTGCGCCCCGAGAGCACAACGGCCCTGCCTGCTCCTGCCTTGGGGCTTGGGGAGCTCAGGTCAAAAGGAAGGACAGATTGGTGTGGGTATGGGATCTTTAAGTGTCCTGGGGTTGCTTTGCTAATCACTCTGTAACGGTTCCTGGGCTATTAAGTCCATAGGTGCCCAGAGAGGCAAAAAAGTCCATGAACCAACTTTCCAATTAAGGTTTCCTTCTTACAAAAACACACACTTCCATTTTCTCATCGGCAACAGACTGAAAGATGGCAGCTGAAGCAGCATCTGCCTCTTGTGAAAACAGGTAACAACAGATGGTTCCACTCAGTCGATCCTTAGTTGCTTCCTGCACAGGAAACCTGTCCATTAATTCAATCTCTGGTGTCCAGGCAGGGCCTTGCTGATGTTCCTGTGTCGCAGCAAGTGTGTGCATGTCAGGCTTTCTGCAGGTTTGTTACAGAGTTTTCCTGTTTCTTTTAATTAGGAAAACCTTGCTGTGTACTCCTGAAGTCTCCCATAAGCTGGTGGGTTTAGAGCAGGATAGGGAGCTCCAGTGAGCTCAGGGAGGACCAGGCAGCATCACAGGCAAAGCAGAAGGGAACTCGACTGGGTGAACATTAATGGAATTTATTGACAGATGGAACTGGCACCTCTCCCCCATCTCTGGGCGGATCACCGTGCACCCTGAACCGATACAGGCAGGTGTAGTCCGGGTGGCCCCAGTTGCTCAGCACTTGCAGCCTGATGTAATTCACGACCCCAGGGAGCTCGTTCTGCAAGGACAAGAAGAAATGAGTCGCCTTTTCCTCTCTGGCCCGTGAGCACTGTCAGAAGTGCCGCAGCGATGGCCTTGATCAGCAGCTTCCTTCCTGCTGCCCCGCAGGGGCTTTTGACCAGTCAGTGGTCCAGATGTTCCCTCATTGGGCCATGAGAACAGCAAAGGAAGAAGCAGCGACCAGGTGCCTCAGCCACTTGTGTGCACTTGGGGTCCACAGTCAAGCTGATTCCAGCTTCAACTGTGGTGGTCCTAAGTTTAAACCCCAAATGAATGAGAAGACGGCAGTCCAGCCATCCGCCACCAGGAAGTTAAAGCAGAAGAAAGGCAGCGTGGCACTCGCTCAAGGACAGGGCTGCCTGTACCCTTTGGCAGGGAAGCCTCTCCCCATCCAGCTGCATTTCTCCTCCTCTCCTGCAGTTCTCTCCCTCTGTGTCCCCATACCTTCAGCTGGAAGGTCTGACTGGGATTCAGCGCTGCCAGGAAAGTGAACTGTCCCAGGAACATTCCCTGCTCCTCGTGTTCTTCCTTGAAGCCCTACAGAAAGATGGGTGGAGAAAACAGAGCGTCTGGTGCACCATGGGAGACTGAATTTCAGCCGGCTGAAGTACGGGGTTATTTCAGCTACGGAGTCCAAGGACCATGAGCACAAGGACAAGACGAGAAGCTGCAGGTGGGCAGCACGTCACACTTGCCCACTCAACGAGTCCAGGCTGCCTGTCAGAAAAGGAGCAGATGCTCCCAGTGAGAGGGAGGTGACCTGAGGATCACAAATGCCACTGGGACTGGAAGCCAAGAAGGTTTAGGACCACGCACTGTCCAGCTCCTTTTCCCTGTGGCTCCTGGAGCAGCATCTTGCCCCAGAAGCTTCGAGTGGTACATTGAATAAAAGAGGAATACAATGGGAAGGAAGCAACACCAGGGAGCCTGTTTGTTCTGAGAGACAGGAGGAAGCTTCAGGCCACCAGAATCTTTGACCCATCTTCACCCCCTGCTTAGCAATGCTGTGCAACCCCCTGGCCCCAACTTTCGAGAAGTCACTTACATAGACAGCAAAGTCCTTGGGAGCTCCGGAGATGCTTTCTCCATGGAACGCTGTCCCTGAGACATGGGCCATGGTGACGGCTCTGGGAACGACTGGCACTGACAGCTTGATGAACACGTGTCCCTGACTCCCTGGGAAGGGCCAGCAGTTGCCAGGATGATTTTCTGGCTGAAAGGACAAGAAGAAACTACATGGACATGGAGAACATTGCCCTGGCTCTCACTCCTGCTATAAGCATCAGAGGATTAAGAACTTATTTGGCCAATCAGCTTTGCTCTGAACCACAGCCAGGGCCTTAGGTGGGACCCTGTGGGTACTGAACAGAGCAGCAGTTGCGGGAAATCACGTATCACAAGGCCCTTTCAGCAGAGAAGCCCTTCGATAGCTGGGAGCTGGGTGCGCTACTTGTAGAAGCTCAACGGCCTCTCCCCATCCAGAGCCCTCACCAAGAAGAAGCCAGGGTCGGTGTGGCTGAAAGGTCCCTGCCCAGAGCAGGGGGCAGCTCCGGCCCCCTGGGTGAACCGTTCCTGCCACGGGAAGCACTCGCTCCCTCTCATCCACTCCCAGCTCCTTCCACTGGCACCAGCCGGCTCTTCAGACTGCGCAGGCAGCTCAGCAGCAGGGCCAGGACGGCTTCAGAGACCAACGTGGGGGCCCTCCAGCAGTGCAGGCTCTCAGCAACCGCTGATGCTCACTGAGAGCACATCCCAGAGCTCTGCAGGCTCCTCTGCCATTCTCCTGCCGTGCCGTGCTGACAGTTTGCACAGCGGCTGGGCAGACACAGACTGCAGGAGCAGCCTGGCCTGGCAGAAGCTCCCGCAGAGAACCTGGGGCACTCTGGGAGAGGAAACACTCAGCAGGGAGACACAGGAGGAGAGCAGCTCCATGCGAGCAGGAGGCAGGAGAAGAAGCTTTGAGGAGTAAAGACAGGGGAAAGGCAACTCTGAGCAGCGTGTGTGGTTCATTGTCCAGACCTTTGTTCTACTGCTTCTTGGTGCTCCTACCTCCAGAATAAGCTCAGGGGACCTCATGTAATCCACTATTGGCAGCGAATACAGGAAGACTTTTGCTTTGGCATTCCGGAGGGATGGAGAAGTCCTGGAACGAATGATGACAGCCCCTGGAAATTCAAACATGAGCATGACCATCAGGCAGTGACAGGAGGAATATTACCCTGTTGACTTGGAAAAGGCTTCTCAGTTGTCATCCACGCCCTGCAGTGGGTTCCCCTCTTTCTTACTGGCACGACCCCTCTGGAACACACAGCAGGGAGTCATCAAACTCGTATGGAGCTGTGGATAAAGACAAGACTCTGAACCAGCCCTTCTGTTCTTCCCATGGGGACTGGCCTGTTACAGGCTCTGTCACTGGGGGCACTTTTAGGGCACAAGGTGACCCGTGACTTCTCACCCCTTCTCTCCTACCCCTGGACACGTTCCAATGCCCATCTTGTCAATCTGGACAGGAGGCGCTTTGGAACTGGTTTGTTTGTACAATGTCACTGCACCTGCTGATTTCAGGGCATAATCCAGCATCGGGACCTGCATTTCTTCCAGCTTCTCCAGGGCTTGATTGATGATCTCGTGCACAGCCTGGGAAGGAACACAAAGGAGAGCGCCTGTTGGAAGGAGAAGGACCGGGGCAAGCAGCTCCCCCGCAAGGCCAGCCAAGGTGAGCGGGGACAAGGCCCGTTTCAGATGGAGGGAATGCCCACATTGCCTGGAAGCCTCCCAGGTTTGCTCTGCTCTGATTGTCAGGATCAGAAAGGGGGGGCTGCTCATTCCAGTGTTCTGAATGCTGGAGCTGCAGGAAGGGGCTGTTCCTGTGGAGAGGCCCCAGGCCAGGCAGCTCGGACAGACAAGCCTTCTGGGCATGAGATAGGCCTGGCTTAACTCTGCACTGCTGAGACCATTCTTTCTTTCCAGCCCTCCCTTGAGGAGGACTCGAGGTCTGGGCGCAGAGGAAGGTCCGACTCAGACAGCTGTCATTCCTGTCACGCTCTCTCTTCCCCATAAGGAAGTGTGGAGCAACAGGAAAAGGGAGCGTGGCCATGGCAGCACTTGTTCCAGCAGCACCAGCCTGTTGGCTGTGACAGGAATGGAGTAGGATATGTGCAGACGGAGGATAAAACCCCTGAGCAGATCCTTCTGCCTTGTGCCCTTACCCGTCCGGTAACGCCTGTGAGCTTTGCCTGCTTCACGGCTTCCTGCAGAGCCCGCTCAGCCACATCCTTTGTGCTCCAGCGCAGATGATAAAGTTGTTCCTGGAGCTTACGGAGCTGAATGGGCAGGGACAGGGCTTCGCTGAGGTCTCCAAATTCTGTTGTGGTGCTCCAGGTTAAGGCGCCAAGTCGTCCCACATGGTAAACACCTGTCAGACACACATCAGAACTTAGAACTCGGTCTAAGGCTGGGCTGTGCCTCGGGCTGCCCGCTCCCATTTCTGTGTCTCTCCCAAGTGCCATAGTTGTCTCTCCTCTTGCTGCCTTTGACAGTGGCCATCATGGCGTACGGGCTCTGCAATAGATGGACGTTCCCTGCCCTGGACTGTGCTCCTTGTCCTGCAGAAGATTCTCAGCCCCTGGGGCAGGAGAGCTCAGCCACGGCCTCTCCCTGGGCTGAAGAGAACTGGCTCAGCCCTCCTGGGGAAGGCAACTCAGCCCTTCCTCACCCACACCCGTCCCGCTGGAGCAGGGACTGGCACAGCTCTGTGGGGACTTTCTGCTCTTGGCTGAGCTCCTCTGCTCACAGCGGGGGAAGCAGAACAGGGCAGGATGGAGCCCCGAGTACTTCCTAAAGCACCGTCCTTAGGTCGGAGATCTGCAGAGACTCACCGAAAGAGAATAGACCAAGTAGCAGCACGAGGGTCGATGCCTTCAGTGCCTTCATCGTCCTGCAGAGCAGATAAAGAAAAGGCTGGTGAAGCTGGCGGTTCCCGTGCAGATGAGCAGCAGACTGGAGAGCAACAACAGGGACTGCAGCCTTGAGCCTGGCGTTGCTGCCGTGTGCATTGGCTTGGTCCTGCACCAGCTCCAGTCACTGCTGGAGGTGTCACCAGCTGCACCAGTGGGGGATTTGTCACGGCAAAGATTGTTTCCGTAGGGACAAAGGGCTCAAGATTGAGTCCGGACTAAGAGCAGGAGTTGCAACAGGACTTGGTGTCCACATTTCACATCTGTGGGGCTGGAGAGGGATTCTCTGGAAACAGAAGGACATAACGAACGCCTGTTTCTCCTGCCCAGCATCCGATGGACACTTGTGCTGCTCCTGTTCTCCACCCTCTCAAGAGAAGGTTCAGCCTGTGCCCCTACAGTTCAACAGCTGCCAGGGGGGTGTGTGTTTCCCCTCTCGCAGCGTTTCTTTAGCATCCGGGTTATCTCTGGCCCTGCTCTTGGCAGAACTGCAGACAAATGCAGACTGGAAAGAGGGAGGGTGGCTGAATGTCAATGCGTGCTGGCAAGCAACGGGCAACCAAGGAAGCACCAAAGAAACCCTCTGGTGTCTGGGCCCTGCTGCCCTGAGCCTGATCTGCCAAGACGCAGCACACACTGCTCTGCAAGGGGGAAATTCCTCCTGCCTGTTCCAGGAGGCTCTCAACAGGCTCACAGCGACACTCATCAGGAATAAACAACCCCTTTTGTTCTCCTAGAGAACTCCTTGCACCCCTCTGAGGATCTCGAGCCCCTTTCCTGAGGCAGAGCCCTGGTGAGGAGCTGACCAGGTTTCCCAAGGAAACCTCCTCTGTCAGGAACACAAGTCAAACCCACAGCCAACAGAGGACACACTGGTGTCCTTCTGGTCCCCGTGGAGAGGAAAACCAAGCAGGCTCAGGGACAGAACCCACCCTGCAGAGCACAATACAGGATGGAGCTGAGCTCTCACAATTACTGCGGCAGGCTGTGTCTGGGCCACCCCTGGGACTCTCTCTGTCCCATCCAAAATGGACCTGTCCCTCATTCTGCAGAGATCAAAGGCTTTCTGGGCCCAGCCCTCGCGTTCATGAAGAGACTGAAAGGCGGCTGCTGCCTTCCAGCAGCTCCAGACCCAGGTCTCAGGCTGCCCTCGTGTTCCTCTCCTGTCCACCCTCCACCCACCCCAGCTGACGAGGTGGAAAACACACCTGGGGAAAGGGGAGGAGGAGTTTTCAAACATACCCGTTCAGACGTTCAACCTTCTCTGTGTGTCCCTTGGTACCTGCTGAGGTGCAGGTAACAAGCATCTTGCTCACTCAGGAATGAGCCAGAACCTCTGCGATCTCAGTTCCCTCAAGATCGAGAGTGACCGAGGCGCAGGGAGACCCCTGGTCTTATACCCTGCTGTGCCGACCTCAGCACTGACACTGCTTTGTGACACAACGGCAGTGGCTGATGTCACAATGGAAGAGGCTGCGCCACGTTTGGAGGCAAAGTCCCACCTGACAGGAGCGGGTCTCGCAGTCCTCTCTGCACAGGAAGGAATCCTTCACCACAGAATGACGGGAAAGGTACAGGAACACGTTACTCTCAGATAACAGACTCTGTCAGCACTCTTCCTCTTGCTGACCAAAGTTCAGACAGTGTTGGAAAACAACAACAAAACAGCAAGATGTGCTCCTCAGGGAGCACATTATATCAGCCGTTCAACAGTAAGTCCAACTCCCATCTGAACCTCAGAATAAGAAATTCCGTCTTAAATTTCCAGGAGAAGGAAGGGCTTTGAAATGGCAAGACCAGGAAACGTTCATGAAAGCACAGCCATTCAAGTCCACAGCCCTGATCACAGACCACCTGCCCGTTTCCTAAGGCAGGATGTTCTCAGCTGATTCGCAGCCACTGACGTCTGGAAAAGAGCACAAGGTCTCTTGTTCTTTAGCACTGAGCATGGAGGTTGGAACGGGATCTGGGAAGAAAACCACCTACAGTCAGTCTGGTTTCATTCGAGGCCATCAGGACAAGTTCAGTTCACATTCACCAGGAACCACAGCAGGTCCCACCCATCCCTGCAGACCCCAACACCGCTCCTGTGCAGGGTCCCGAGGAGCAGGAAGCACAGACAAGAAACCTCCCTTCCAAAGAAGCCCCAGCTGGCTCTTTAACCAAGCTGCACAGAGCAGCAGCCGAGAACAACCTCTGCTGTAGCTGCACCCAGCTCTGCTGTCTGCAGAAGGAGACCAGCTCCTAAATGATTCCCAGCCCTACAGACACAGATCTTCCCCAGGGCAGGGATGAGGAAACACCAGAGTGCACGGACACCTGGTCATTCAGTTGAAGCTGCTGGGGAGAAGGACAGAGGACTAGAGAGAGACAAATGAGACAAGAGAGAAGACAGATGAGCTGAGAGAGAAAGAAACACACAGGGAAAGGATGGAGAGATGGAGAGATCAAGGCAGAAAGGAACAAGGAGCTGATGAGACAGGGAGGAAGAAACAGCAGGGCTGAGGAGCAGGACAGAGGGATGGGGATGGGGGAGGAGGAGAAGCAGGAAGGGGGTAAGAGAAAGACAGTGGAGGGGGATGTACAGATGGAGAGACAAAAAGAAAGGCAGGGGAACAGAACAAAGGACTGAGAAACAAAGCAAAGTTCAGATCAAAATGAAGAGACTGGAAAGGGGAAACATGCAGCAATGAGCTGGAGGAAGAGGAAAAGAGGGCTGAGGAGCAGGAAAGAGGAAGAGAAAACCAAAGAAAAGGCAGAGCCAGCTGGACAAGGGGAGATATAGTGAGAGGGGATGGGGCAGTAATCTGGACAGAGATGGAGAAAGAAGCAGCAAGGGAAAGGGAAGACAGGGCAGAAAGACAGAGAGGGGAGCAGGAGAGAGAAAGAACAATAAGGGTTGGGGTCAGGATAGAGATTGGGAAAAAATCCTGGGTGGGCAGCAGATGGAGAGGGAGTAAAAAAGAAGAGGGGGCAGGAATAGGCACAGGGAGCAGGACAGAGGGATACAGTGAGAAATGATTGGGGCACGGAGCAGGACAGAGCAACAGGCAAGAATGACGACAAAGAGAAACCAGGGATGATGAGAACGCAGAGGGATGGAGACGGAAGAGGGAGATACGAGAAACCCTGCACAGAGATTCAGAAGGGTGGAGGAATAGGGGAGGAAGCAGCAGAGGGACAGAGAGAGAAGAGAGGAAGAGGGAAGAAGGACACAGTAGGAAAGAGGAGGGAGCAGGAGGGACTGGGACACAAAACAGGGTGAAATGTCCCCAAGGGCCCAGGACTCACCACGGTTCCTGCTCTCTGCACTGCCAGGCAAGCTGTGGAGTTCAGGCACTTCTGTCTGTGAGAAATGCAGTTGTGATTCATGCTGACATGTTTCATGTTTACAGATATAACCAAATGAGGCTCGGGCTCTGAACCTGAAAAAGGAAAAGGTGGGTAAGTAAAAAGTTCTGAAACTTGTTTATGAGGTTATATTGATAGAGGGAGCTAACATTTTCAGGGTTAACCAACCACGTAATAAGGGCCTACTAACGAACTAACACTTGAAGGCACATGAATATCTAGTTTAGAGCTGTATGTAACCAGTTGTGTTAAGAAAAAACAGAACCTCATCGTGTGCCGAGATCAGAAGTTTTACAGCACCAGCTGTAACCTTGGGGAGACAAGACAGCCAAGATTTACAGCAAAAGGGGGGCCAGTCTGGTTTCGGCCGACTTGGCAGCTTGGGAGACCCATAGAGACCATAGAGACCATAGTGACCCAGAGAGACCCACAGAGACCACAGAGTCCAATAAAGACCCGTAGAGACCACAGAGACCATAGAGTCCCATAGAGACCCATAGAGTCCCATAGAGACCCCTCCTCAAAGCCACCAAGTGACACTGAGCAGGTGCAACAGGGGCGGGGTCAAGGAGGAGACTATGGAAATGGTTTCTCTGAAACTCATTTTAATAAGAAGCAGGAAGGTTATGAATATGTACAGGTGTTCCTGGGGGTCATTATGAATATGTAACACCTTACTGTATTTAAGCACACCTCTTACTGTTTAAAGGTGTGCGTGTTGGGCGGAGCAAATCCCCCGCGCACCCAGCGCTGTTTTGCTTATGCTCTAACAAACAAGTGTTTAAGGAATACAATTAAGGAATTGGATTAAACGTTGTTTATCCATACAAAAAGCCTAAGTTATTTATTTCATTGCTTTACAACAAGTGATTGAAATCTGCTATAGAAAAGTTCAACCATCTCTTGTATTACAAAGGATAAATGAAAGTATGGATTTTTGTTGCATCTAATCCATAATGCAAGTATCAATTAAAAATATATTAGCAGTGGTTCCTTCAAATATTCACTGTGAAGGCAGTTCCTGGCATGACTATATTATCGTTCTTACTGTTTTACAGGAGAAACACAGGGCATGGCTGATTTTGCCCACGTGCAGCGCAATGATCACACGAGTGTGGTGAACCGGGTGAAAGGCCCTAGAGAAGGAAAATCAGGCTCCGTGTGCAGAGCCAAAAGAAAAATCCTTTTCAGACTGTTTAATTTTGAAAAGCTACAACGGGTATAAAGCAGAAAAAAGAGCAGTGAATGTGCATAAACACAATTAGATGTTTTTTCAGTTCCATGATGTGCTCTTTTACTAAAAGCTGTCTGCTGGAGTGGATATCCTGGACACGAACAGGCGGGTTCCTGGCGTTGTGCCCACGGTGATTCATCCACTGTGGCCGTGGGTGTCAGGCCTTGATACAACAGACACAAAACCTTGGGAGGGAGGTGAGCACAGTAAAACACTTAAAGATAATGAGCTAGCAGATTGATTTAATCTTTACTTAAAAATACACATGGCTGCTGTCTTTTTTCCAGTTTAGCTAGGACGGGCTCCAATATCTCTATTAATTCTAATTACAATACGTGACAAAAATTAAGGGGCGGAAAGCTTTGTTTTTACAACGGTAAATACTAGTCTAAATTTTAATTTGGGAAACAGATAAAGGGGGTGTAGCAAATGAGGCACAGACTCTGTTTAAGATGTAGAGAGACGTTTAATACAAACTCAGTTTTTGCATTTGAAAAATCGCATACCTCTGTCCTCGATGTACCAATCGGGTATCAATCCCTCTGTCCCTGATGTACCAATTCCATATCAATCCCTCTGTCCCTGATGTACCAATCCTGTATCAGTCCCTCTGTCCCTGATGTACCAACCCCGTATCAATCCCGTATCAGTCCCTCTGTCCCTGATGTACCAATTCCATATCAATCCCTCTGTCCCTGATGGTTCATGTCCCACACCAGTCCTTGCTGCTTGTGTTATTCCACCAGCGCTTGTTCTCATGCTGTGACTCTTGCAGTTTCTCACAGGCCTGATGTCACAACCCTGCCACATCTCCACCTTCTTTGTTTAACAATTGGCAGCCATAGCAGCGTGTAGCTGCACAGCCACTGCACCATTAAAGCTTTTTTCAATCATTCATTGTACACGAGATAAGACACATGGTATACAATCAATAAGTACCAGACTCCACATACAAACATTCTAAGCAGCGGGTTAAAGGGCCATGTTTTGCAATTTTTGTGGCAACCCATACTGGTACAGAATCGCTACTTAATATTCCCTGCATAGTGTTTAACAACAGAATATGAGCTCCCAGTCAACTAAGAATTCTCATTCTCTGTTCTCCAAGTCAGGACCTATATTAATATATTATTGAGCTGTCGGTTTAAGACGGTGTAAAAACTCAGTGGGAGACTCCTCACGATCCTGTTTAATCTCAGAAGGTTTTGGCATATTTACAGCTTTAGGCACAGCGTATCTAATTCCCGTAAAAATGCACTGTCCATACCAATGCAGCCTATCCCCCGATATAAGGATATCAGGATCCCACCCTGGACTGACCGAGGGACAATTTTTGATCTCATGTTCTCTGTGGTATCTACACCAATAGCTGTTCTTCAACAAACCTCTTACTGGTTTCCATTTCTTTCCCCGATTATCCTTTTTCAAAACAAATGGATCTGAAGGGGATAAATACAATGCATAAGTAACACTATGTATTGTGTAATATGCCTATGTAATAGGCAATATGATTTAAAATATATATCTTACTATATATTACATGTAGCGCATTACTATACTATACATCTCCAAAGTATACCCACCTAGACCCTGCGCAGCATATTAATTATTTACAGTGGCCGCCATTAATTACAATATTCAATCAGATTCTCCTGGTTGACTCCCTGTTGAACAGCAAACGATCCTTTTCCAATGTCAGAAAATACAGCCTGGGGAGGATTTCTCCCGAATCCTCCTGCCGATTGTCCACTACCTACTTCACAATCACAATAACAGACAATTGGTGAACCGTAAGTACTGGACTATAAAATCACCCAAGACACAAGTAACAACAACAAGCCACTAAAGACACAAACAATTATACAATTGCTAAGGCACACACAGCAAAATCACTAATGGTACCTTTATCAAATTACTGTTCCCTCGTTTTTCTCTTTTATTTATTGTTTTCTCACTTTTCTCTTTAATTTTTTATTTCTTTCTTTTTTTAAGTTACCCAGTTTACAAAATGCGCAGATGCGAATACGCAGACCCAACGCTGGTGTCGCCCACGTCTCGCGCAGCGCGCCAACCCAACCAGACAATGAAAGTGCCTTATCTCACTGATGGGGTTTTACCCGCATCCCGAGCTGGTCCGAGGATCTGTGGTCCCTTCCAGGAATTCCCCAGTGCTGGCACAAGGTCCCAGAGATCCTGGGATCCACGGGAGGTCAGGCAGATTATCCCATCCTCGTCGCCAGAAAACGATACCGAAAAGTTGGCAAACAGACTTTAACACTGTTTTGAAAGTGTTAAAAAGCAGGCACTTTTATTACAGCGCGCTGGGGGATCGCTCCTCTAATTGAGCGTGCATTCCGCTTTCCTCTGGTTTTACATATTGTGGAACTCCTCCAACAGCAAAACATGTCAACCAATGTTACAGACGTCTCGTGCTCTTTCACCAGCGCGTGCAGCACCAACGAGAAATCTGGAATGAGCGTCTACAGAAACACGTACGTATATACCCAATTCAGAACAATGCGTTACATCTGCTGGCCGTACTTCATTGGCACTAATCCGTCCTGGATTAACACCCTCTGTGGATGGCACGGGTGCCAACTGTTGGCAATCAGGGCAGGACAAAAGAACGCTCCTGGCCTCATCCGTTGTAATTTGAAATTGTCGTTTGAACGCCTTTGCACTCTGGTGAAAGAATTTATGTGATCATTTAGCTTGCTCCAAGGCTTTAGGCACAGTGAGCGGCACAGCTTGTGCATCATCCCTCCTATTGCCTTCGCAAGTGGTCCTGGAAGGGCAGTGCGAGAGCGGGTGTGCATTGCATAATAACCATGATGTCTATGACTTATTAGAAACCATAGCATTCTCAATTCAGCCATCAAAAGAGGATTATCCTCTTCCTTAAGAAAAGAAGCTTCCAGGCAGTTAAGTATGCCAGCTGCATAATATGAGCCAGTTACAACATTCAAAGGTTTGTTACAGAACACCTCAAAGCAATCCCAACAGCTGTCAGCTCAAGAACTTGTTTGACCCTTGGTCTCTTTTTCTACCTTGTGTTTGCAGCACTGGTATCTGAGTTTAGCCACGTCATTACAACTTTACGTGAGCGACCAGAGGCATCAGTAAATACAGTCTTGTCGCTTACTGGTCGTTGCTGACAGCAGCAGTTGCTGTACAATGGTAAATTACCAATTTCAGCCCACAGTTTATGCTGAGGGTAATAAACTGATATGTTCCCTGCGTATGTTGCCAATGCGATCTGGAAATTCATATCTTCAGTTAATTAGCATTGCAAATTCTCCTTCATTGTAGGAAGAAATATACCTTCAGGTCTATCCCATACATAGCATATAAACATTCTCTGCCTTTAATTATTGGTTTTGCATACAATTCTTTTATTATCCAAACTGTTTTCATTGGTGTGTGAGCTAGAAAAACCCATACGGCCACAGTCACCTTTCTCCCTCCTTGAGCTCTCCTGACCTGCGGTTCCAACACCGGTGTCTTCTTTCTTGATCCCTCTTGACTGGCAGGTGCGCTCCAGCCCTCTTTACCCATCACTGTTCCTCACAGGTTCACCTCCTTCCTTGCTTTTCCTTTGCACACTGCTCCACCTGAAGAGAAACACACGGAGGACTGAGCTACACCAGCCCAAGGGCACTACAGTCAGACAGGGGCTGAGTCCGGGGCTGACACCTCCCCACACCCCACAGCGCGCCCACCTTGCCTTGGCACCAGCCCCTCGCACAGCCCTTCCCCTCAGCTCTGCCCTCCGCTGCAGCACAGCTTCCGCAAGTGTCCTGCTCAGGCTGGACCCCAATGTCACAGGTCAGAGATGTCACAGCTCAGTACAAATGCCCACGGTCCTCACCTGCTCTTTGGTACTTGCTGGACCCCAATGTCACGGGTTAGAGATGTCACAGCTCAGTACAAATGCCCACGGTCCTCACCTGCTCTTTGGTACGTGCGGAGGGTCACGTTGCTGTGCCCCAGGGCACTGGCCTGCACGGCCCTGCCCGGCAGCGGGCGCGTCTGGAGCTGCCAGCTGGTTCTCCAGCTTTAGGGTCCCCCGCAGCAGCCCGCTCTCCTCAGCTCTGCACACCCAGCCAGTTGCGCCGCCCAGGCAAAGTCAGCTTCACCCTCTGCCTACACCTCACCTGCAAACAGCCAACTATTCAACTGACAACCGCCCAAAACCCACCGACAAACTCTCCAAATCTCAGCCTTTTGCTTTCAACTGCTGCCTCTAGTGCATCTCACAGACAAGCCTCCAAAATTCCCTCATCCTGCAATAATACTCCAGCACTGATCGCCTGCGGGAACAACCGGCACAATACCATGCAAACACCAACCAGTTCTGGCACGGAAATATCGCTGTCTCCTCAAGATTCCACCTACACCAACTGCTGACAAACACACGCTGTCCACACCAAAGCCAAACGCTGCAACAACCAGCGACAACTCAAATTTGCGTGTGCGGCGCAAAATCGCAGGTGTGAGCTAACGCAGAGCTGGGCTTGACAGCTGCAGAGTGTGCACCCTGTGGCTTAACGTGGCCAGTTACTGCCATTCTGCCTTCTCCCCGGGAGAAGCGCATGAGCACAGGCTGCTCCAAGGCACGATGCCAACGGTTTGGATCTCCGGGTCTCTGAGGGCGAGAGTAATAAATGTGATCTGTGTGTGGCGCAGGAACTTCCCGTCCACTTGCTCCTCCGTTCAGTCAGGTGCTGCAAGAGAGGGACAGAGAAAGAAACAGTTAGGACCAGATTAACAACCTCGTCATCCCTGTCCCCAAACCTGCAGGCGTCCTAGGAGGCCTGATCTGTTTTGCTCTTCTCCCTCTCTTTGCTGGAATACTTTACTGCACAAATTTCTGTCATGAACACTCTCTTAACCAATCTGATGTGTTCACAGTTCCCAGCCCAGCACCCATTCCTCAAGGTACCTCAGCATTTCCCTTTGAAACCACACCTTAGTGCCATCCCGTCCTGAGCTACCTCAGCATTGCCCACTGCAGCCTCCTCGACGCCATCTCCTCCCTGAGGTCCCTCAGCGCTCCTCGGCCCACACGCTTCTGCAGCGTGGCCCCGCCCATCCCGCACAGGAGCCAATCCCGTCCGCGCCCGCCACCGGGCCCCGCCCCCCCTCCCGGCCCGGGAGTAGTTACAGCTTCCTTACCATGGAAACGTACAGGGACAGCGTGATTCCCGGCGGGTCCTGATCGCCAAAGCCCCGGCAGCCATTGCGAGAGAGCGGCTGACGTGGCGGGGGGCGTTCCCACGGTGACGGTGACCACACCCCCTCCCCTTACCTTGAAAAAGCCTTTGGGAGGGCAGCGACTGGTCACAGGTGCAGGGAGGAGCAACCAGCTTGTGTAGCGGGTGAGTCCCACCCACACTGTGCTGCAGCAGCGGGTGTGGCTTGTGCAGCAGGGTGCAGAGAGCACTGGTTGCTTGTCAGCCCGCTTTTCTCAGTGGGAAACAATGATAGGACAAGGGGTAATGGGATCAAGCTGGAACACAAGAGGTTCCACTTAAATTTGAGAAGAAACTTCTTCTCAGTGAGGGTGATAGAGCACTGGAAGAGGCTTCCGAGGGGGTTTGTGGAGTCTCCTTCACTGGAGACATTCGAAACCCACGTGGACATGTTCCTGTGCGACCTCACCTAGGCGTTCCTGCTCCAGCAGGGGGATTGGACTAGATGATCTTCTGAGGTCCCTTCCAATCCCAAACATACTGTGATACTGTGATAGCAGGCAGTGACAGGCCCAGGACTGACAGGCTCCCCCTCCCCTAGGGGGCGCTCGGCTGCCACACCCAGCTGACATAGAACCTTTGTCACAATGCCCGCTACCATGGCGAGGATGCGGTGACTCTGCAGGTGACAGGGACACTGCAGGACTTGGTGTCAGCTCAGCAATTTCTCAGTTCCCCAAAGAAGCTGAATTCTGCAAATTGCTGCTTTTGCTGTTGAAATGATGTCATCAGGTGGGTGTTTTGGTGCAATACAGTGAAAACCAGAGCAGAAATGGAGAAATATTGTATTGTTAACCTCCTCTCCCCCCCCACTTCCCCTTTTTGCCCCTCCTTCTCCCCCCTTCCTACTAAGGACAGGTGTTTGGGAGGAAAAGAAGGACAGAAAGAAGAGAGTCGGAAAAATTAAAGATGTTTTACTGATGCTACTAATAAGAATAGAGAAAATAACACAAAATATACAAAACCAATCTTGAAAGTCTCAGCAACTGCAGAGCCGGCACCCAAAGTCCTGGATTAGACTCTGCAGCCAACCGGAGCTGGATTCAGTCTGTCACTAGGCCTCAGTTCGCAGGGACGACCAGCAAGATCCTCTGCTAATATCAGCCATGAGGAAAAGGGAAAAGGAAAAGGGAAAAAAGGCCGTGATCCTAGTGATCTCCCACTTTTATATGAAGTATTCACGTGAATGGGATGTTATACACAGTTGGTCAGTTTCTTGGTCACTGGTTTCTCGTCACTTCTCGCGAGATGTCCATCCATGCTTATCAATAAGTTTGCATTCCATTGCCAGGTTTACCAAAACATGTGTCTGGTTCTCCAGGAAAATGTAGTTAAGAGGAAGGCTTTAGATGGAAGGCAAATTAACTAAAAGAGAAACTTGTTTTTAACAAAACCAGGACACCCTGTGAACGTGGCTCTGTGACGTCTGTCACTCTGACACTCTGATTATGTACACTGTGACTGTGACTCTGTGATTGTGACTATTTAATGTGACTGTGACCCTGTGACTTTGACTCTCTGACCATGACATATGTGACTCTGTGACTGTGACTCTGTGACCACAACTATGACTCTGTGACTCTGACTCCGTGATTGTGACTCGGTGACTCTGTGACATCTGTGACTCTGTGTCATCTGTGACTCTTTGACTCTGAACCGGTGAATGTGACTCTGTGACATAGGTGACTCTGAGACTGTGACTCTGTGACCATAACTATGACTATGTGACTCTGACTCTGTGACTCTGTGACTCTGTGACTCTGTGTCATCTGTGACATCTGTGACACTGTGTCATCTGTGACTCTGTGACTGTGACTCTGTTACTCTGAAACTATGATTGTGACTCTGTGGCATATGTGATTCTGTGACTGTAACTCTGTCACCATAACTATAACTCTGTGACTCTGACCCCGTGATTGTGACTCTGTGACTGCGACTCTGTGACTGTAAACCTGTCATTGTGACCCCGTGATTGTAACTATGACTCTGTGACTCTGCCCCTGTGATTGTGACTCTGTGACTCTGTGACTCTGACCCTGTGACTGTGAGTCTGTGACATATGTGACTCTGTGTCTGTGACTCTGTGACCACAACTATGACTCTGTGACTCTGACCCCGTGATTGTGACTCTGTGACTCTGTGACTGTGACTCTGAACCTGTGACTGTGACTCTGTGACATGTGTGACTCTGTGACTGAGACACTGTGACCATAACTATGACTCTGTGACTCTGTGACTCTGTGACTCTGTGACTCTGTGTCATCTGTGACTCTGTGACTGTGAATCTCTGACTTTGTTACTCAGTGACTCTGTGACATCTGGGACTCTGGGACTCTGGGACAATGTGCCTGGGACTCTGGGACTCTGTGATTCTTACTATTTGTTTGTGACTCCGTGACTCAGTGACTATGTGACAATGTGAAATTCTTACTGTGATTGTGTGACTGGGACTCTGTGACTGGGACTTTGACTCTATGATTGTGACTCTGTGACTCTGTGATTTCACACTGTGATTCTGGGACTATGACACTGTGACTGTGACTCTGTGATTGTGGACCTTTACTGTTAGTGTCACCCTGTGACTTTGACTCTGTAACTGTGACTCTGTGACACTGTGGATCTGACCGCTTGATTGCGACTCTGTGACTCTGCGACATCTGTGACTCTGTCTCATCTGTGACCCTGTGACTATGACCCTGTGACTGTGACTCTGTGACATATGTGACTCTGTGACTGTGACTCTGTGACATAAGTGACTCTTTGACCATAACTATGACTCTGTCACTCTGACCCCATGTCCGTGACTCTGTGATTCTGTGACATCTGTAACTCTGTGTCATCTGTGACTCTGTGACTTTGACTGTGTGACTGTGACTCTTTGACCACAACTATGACTCTGTGACTCTGACCCTGTGACCGTGACTCTGTGTCATCTGTGTCATAGACCTTTTCTGTGACTCTATGGCTTTGTGACTCAGTGAATGTGTGACATCGGGGACTCTAGGGCTCTGGGGCTATGTGACTGGGACACTGGGACTGTGACAGTGTGACTCTGTGACTGACTGATTATGAACACTGTAACTGTGACTCTGTGATTGTGAATCTCTGACCATGACTCTGTGACTCTGTGACTCTGTGACTGTGATTCTGTGACTCTGACCCTGTGACTGTGACTCTGTGACATATGTGACTCTGTGACTGTGACTCTGTGACCAAAACTATTACTCTGTGACTCTAATATTGAGATTGTGACTCTGTGTCATTTTTGACTCTGTGTCATCTGTGACTCTGTGACTGAGAGTCTGTGACTCTGAACCTGAGACTGTGACTCTGTGACATATGTGACTCTGTGACTTCTGTGACTGTGACTGTTACTCTGTGAATCTGTGAGATATGTGACTCTTTGACTGTGGCTCTGTGACTCTGACCCTATGACATATGTGAATCTGTTATTGTGACTCTGTGACCACTCTGTGACCACAGCTACATCTCTGTGAGTCTAATCCCGTGATTGTGACTCTGTCACTCTGTGTCATCTGTCACTCTGTGTCATCTGTCACTCTGTGACTGTGACTCTGTGACTCTGAACCTGTGACTTTGACTCTGTGACATATGTGACTCTGTGACTGTGACTCGGTGACTCTGACCCTGTGACTGTGAATCTGTGTCATATGTGACTCTGTGACTATGACTCTGTGACTCTGAACCTGTGACATATGTGACTCTGTGACTGTGACTCTGTGACCATAACTGTGACTCAGTGTGTCCCTGTGTCTCTGTGACTGTGATTCTGTGATTTTGAGACTCAGTGACACTGTGACATCTGGGGCTCTGGGACTATGTGACTGGGACTCTGGAACTGTGACTTTGACTCTTTGATTGTGACTCTGTGACTCTGTGATTGTGACACTGTGATTCTAGGTCTGTCACTCTGTGACTCTGTGACACTGTGACTCTGTGACTCTCTGATTATGTACACTGTGACTGTGACTCTGTGATTGTGACTCTGTAATTGTGACGCTTTACTGTGACTGTGACACTGTGACTTTGACTCTCTGACCGCAACCCTGTGACTCTGTGACTCTGACACCGTGACTGTGACACTGTGACTTTGACTCTCTGACCGCAACCCTGTGACTCTGTGACTCTGACAACGTGACTGAGACTCTGTGACATACGTGACTCTGTGACTGTGATTCTGTGACTCTGACACCATGATTGTGACATCTGTGACTCTGTGACATCTGTGACTCTGTGACTCTGTGACTGTGACTCTGTGACTCTTATCCTGTGACTGTGACTCTGAGACATATGTGACTCTGTGACATATGTGACTCCGTGGCTGTGACTCTGAGACCACAACTATGACTCTGTGACTCTAACCCCGTGACTGTGACTCTGCGACATCTGTGACTCTGCGACATCTGTGACTCTGAGAATCTGTGACATATGTGACTCTGTGACTGTGACTCTGTGATTGTGACTCTGTGACCACAACTATGACACTGTGAATCTGAGCCCGTGATTGTGACTCTGTGACCCTGTGACAGCTGTGACTCTGTGTCATATGTGTCTCTGTGACGTGTGTGATTCTGTGTCATCTGTGACACTGTGACTGTGACTCTTTGACTCTATGACTTTGTGACTCAGTGAATCTGTGACATCGGGGACTCTAGGGCTCTGGGGCTATGTGACTGGGACACTGGGACTGAGACTTTGACTCTTTGTGACTCTGTGACCACAACTATGACTCTGTGAGTCTAACCCCGTGATAGTGACTCTATGACTCTGTGTCATCTGTGACTCTGAGACTGTGACTCTGTGACTCTGACCCTGTGACTGTGACTCGGTGACATAAGTGACTCTTTGACCATAACTATGACTCTGTCACTCTGACCCCATGTCCGTGACTCTGTGATTCTGTGACATCTGTAACTCTGTGTCATCTGTGACTCTGTGACTTTGACTGTGTGACTGTGACTCTTTGACCACAACTATGACTCTGTGACTCTGACCCTGTGACCGTGACTCTGTGTCATCTGTGTCATCTGTGACTCTGTAACTGTGACTCTGTAACTCTGAATCTGTGACTTTGACTCTGTGACATATGTGACTCTGTGAATGTGACTCTGTGTCTGTGACTCTGTGACCATAATTGTGACTCTGTGACTCTGACCCCGTGACTGTGACTCTGTGACTCTGTGTCTGTGACTCTGAACCTGTGACTGTGACTCTGTGACATTTGTGACTCTCTGACTGTGACTTTGTGACCATAACTATGACTCCCTGATTCTGACCCTGTGACCGTGAATCTGTAACTATGTGACATCTGTGAATCTGTGTCGTCTGTGGCTCTGTGACTGTGACTCAGTTACTCTGAAACTGTGACTGTGAGTCTGTGACATATGTGACTCTGTGACTGTGACTCTGTGACCACAACTATGACTCTGTGAATCTGACCCCGGGATTGTGACTCTGTGACTGTGTGACATCTGTGACTATGTGTCATCTTTGACTCTGTGACTGCGACTCTGTGACTCTGACCGTGTGACTGTGAACCTGTGAAATGTGTGACTCTGTGACTATGACTCTGTGACTCTGAACCTGGGACATATGTGAATCTGTGACTGTGACTCTGTGACCACAAATATGACTCTGTGACTCTAATCCCGTGATTGTGACTCTGTGACCACAACTATGACTCTGTGTCATCTGTGACTCTGGGACTGTGACTCTGTGACCACAACTACGACACTGTGATTCTGACCCCGTGATTGTGACTCTGTGACTCTGTGACTGTGACTCTGACTCTGTGACTGTGACTCTGTGACTCTGAAACTGTGACAGTGACTCTGTGACATATGTGAACCTGTGACTGTGACTCTGTGACCATAACTATGACTCTGTGACTCTGACCCCGTGATTGTGACTCTGTGACTCTGTGACTGTGACTCTGTGACTGTGACTCTGAACCTGTGACTGTGACTCTGTGACATGTGTGACTCTGTGACTGTGACTCTGTGACCATAACTATGACTCGGTGACTCTGACCCTGTGACTGTGACTCTGTGACTATGATTCCGTGACTGAGACTGTAACGCTGTGACTTTGAGTCTGTGACTCTGTGACTGTAACTCTATGACTCTCTGACTCTCTGATTCTCTATGTGACTGTGACTCTGTGACTCTCTGACTCTCAGATTCTCTATGTGACTGTGACTCTGACTCTGTGATGGTGAATCTGTGATTGTGAGTCTGTGACTCTGACTCTCTGACTCTGTGACTATGACTGTCACTCTGTGTCTCTGTGACTCTCTGACTGTTACTCTGTTACCATAACTATGACTCTGTGACTTTGACCCCGTGACTTTGAGTCTGTGACTCTGACTCTGTTACTCTGCGATTGTGACTGTGACTCTAACACTATGTGACTGGGACTCTGTGACTGTGTGTGTGTGAATCTGTGACTGTTACTCTGTGACTGTTCATCTGTGACTATGTGACAATGTGACTCTGTGACTATGATTCTGTCACTGTGACTCTGTGATTGTGACTCTGTGATTGTGACTCTGTGACTGTCACCCTGTGACTGTGACTCTGTGACACTAACTCTGTGATTCTGTTACTCTGGAACTCTGTGACTGTTACTCGGTGATTCTGTGACTCTGGGACTGTGACTCTGTGACCCTGTGGGTCTGTGACTCGGACTCTGGGTCTTTGGGACTCTGGGACTGTGCCTCTGACTCTGTGACTGTGATTCTGTGACTGTGACTCTGGGACTCTGTGACTCGGTGACTTATTGACTCGGTGACTCTTTGACTCGGTGACTGTGACTTTGCTACTCTGACTCTGCAACTCTGTGACTGTGAGTCGGTGATTTGTGACTCTGTGACACTGACTCTGTGATTGTGACTCTGTGACTCTCTGACTCTGTGACTGTCTCTGTGACTCCATGACTCTGTGACTGTGACTCTATGACTTTTAGTCGGTGACTGTGACTGTGACTCTGTGTCTCTGTGACTCTAAGTGTGACTCTATGACTCTGACTCTGTGATTGGGACTCTGACCCTGTGGCTGTGACTGTAACTCTGTGACATCTGTGACTGTGACATCTGTGACTGTGACTCTATGACTGTGATTCTTTGACTCTGTGGCTGTGGCTCTGTGACTATGAGTGTGAATTTGTGACATCTATGTCTCTATGAACAGCAAGAGGGAAATAGGGACAGGGATGTGGACAGAGATGGAAGAAGAATCAGCCGGGAAATAGGAAGAGTGGCAGAACGAGGGAGAGGAAGCAGGAGGAAAGGGGAGCGGGCAGGGAGGGATGGGGACACAGAAGAGGTGACATGACCCCAAGGGCCCAGGACTCACCAGAGCTCCAGCTCTCTGCACGGCCAGGCAAATTGTGGAGCTCAGGCCCTCCTGTCTGTGTCTGTCTGTCCTTTCCTCCCTTCCTCTGCTGTAGCTCCAGTCTCTTGCCCATCCTCCACCTAAGGAACACATGGGTGTCCAACAGCTCTCACCGCACGAGGCTTCCCAGACACACACACACACACACACACGCTACACGGCCGTACAGTAATTTTCCTCACTCACACAGACCCTGCGGGGCACGTTTGTGATCTGCTCTGCTGAGGCTGCTCACAGGACCTCCCTCACCCAGAGGGGCAGCTGTCTCTGTGCAGCTGGAGCAGCAGCTGTGGGGATCCCTGCACTTCACCCTCCAGCTGCTTCCCCTTCTCCTGCTCTCTCCAGCTCCAGCCCCAGCAGCTCCTCTCCAGCAAGTGCCCCCTGCCCCCTCCCCCCCCAGGAGAACAAGCCAGAGCAGCCCACGCACACCTGAGCCAGAGGCAGCAACAACAGCCCCAGGGCCACAGTGGGAGGAAAAAGGGCCCCAGGGCTGGGCCGGGGGCTGCTCAGCCTTGGGGCAGCTCCAGGGTGGCCACGGCAAAGTTCAGCCTGGGCTGTGACATCATTGGTCGGGAGGGCTGTCAGTCTCCTCCCCTGAGCTGATCCTGCAGCTGATTGGCTGCCTGGGCTGTGACTCTGCCCTGCTTTGGGGCCCACCCTGCTCTGAAGTGATGCTCTCTCTGATTGGCTGCCTGAGGGGTTACTCCCCCCACATTTTCCGCCTTTCCTGAGGCCCTGTTTCCTCTGGTTGGCTGTCTGGGATTTCCCATTGGCTCCTCCTATCAAGTGATGGGTCAGTCTGCATGTCAATCATCTATGTGCTGCACTCCCACCAGATGTGATTGGTGCAGCCAGCACAGCCCGGCCCTGAGCGCTGCCCAGTTTGTTCAACTCTCGCCAACTTTCCTGGAGGCCTCAAAGCTTGATTGGCTGCTTACATATCAATCACTTGACTTGCCCCACCTCCTCAAATGTGATTGGCTGTCCTGGGTCCACTGACTCCCCATAGACTTCTGGGTGGTTGTTGCCAGGCAACGAGCTTCACCTGAAAATGACATTGTGGGCTCTAAACAAAGGCCATAGGTGATAAAAGACACGTTGGGACCCTAAACATGAGGATTCGGCCCCAAGAAGGAGGCTCTGGGCACTCAGAAGGATGGGCAGATGCTACAGATGGCGCTTTGGGCCTGAACACGAGGGGACCCTCTTGGTTCCCACCCCAGCTGGGTTTGGTGCCCGTGACCCCACGGAACAGACACCTGTGCTGTCCTGAGTGGCCACGGAACAGACGGAGCCCAAAGCCACGGGCTCCAGGAGCTCAGCAGGCTGTTGTGACATTTCATGGACGTTTCACAGGGGCGGCCCATGGACTGCGGGCAACTGTCTGTGTGTGACACCAAAGGGCGGGAAGGGGAGCGGTGGTTGGTGAGGACGTGTTGGATCGTGTGGGACCTGAGCCCGACGTCCATGGGTGTAACAAGTGGTGCAGAAAGGACCGTCGTGGTGGCGACACTGCTCCTGCGTGGAGCTCCAGAGGCTGCAGGGGGATTTCTGCTCCACTGGGGACCAGCACAAGCCAGTGGCCCGTTCATGTCTGTCACTGCTCTGGGGCTGTGACCCCAGCAGCACCTGCATAGCAGCAGTGTCCTCAGTGCCAGCACCGGCTCTTTGCTCTGTCTGCACCTCTGTCCCCATCTCCCCATACTCTCCCCGCTCCCAGGCACCTTTCCCAGCTCCTCCAGGACCCACCGCAGCCTCTGTCTGTCCCTATAGAGACTAAAAGCCCCTGCTTATATCTCCCCTCTGCCTCTACCTGAATTAACTTCAGTTTTAACTTCTGGATGAGGATGGACCAGGGGTGCTGCAGGAGCAGGTGTCTCCCAGCACGGACAGGCCAGGGGGACCTGTCGACCCCAGCAGCCCTGGGCCCCAGCATGGCCCAGTTCAGCAGCCCTGGGCCCGAGGGCTCAGCCCAGGGACAGCCCCACAACCAGGGTCAGAGCAGTTCCTGCTGCTGCCCCGAGGGTCACCAGCCCCAGGCAGCCCTGAGTCAGAGTGCAGGTGTCTGAGCTGGGCTGAGCTGGAAGGGGCTGCAAAACAGCTCATCGGAGGATGCAATGGAAGAAGGTGCCGTGTGTGTAGCACCGGGGGTGAACCGACACCCTCAGTTTGGTATCTGGACCCATGCTGCGCTTGCACATGGACTAAGCCCCAGCTCAGAGCACAAATTGCTGTTCCCAGCCCCGGCTGCCAAGCGCTGGTCCTGCTCTCTCCTCCCTGGTGCGCCCCGAGAGCACAACGGCCCTGCCTGCTCCTGCCTTGGGGCTTGGGGAGCTCAGGTCAAAAGGAAGGACAGATTGGTGTGGGTATGGGATCTTTAAGTGTCCTGGGGTTGCTTTGCTAATCACTCTGTAACGGTTCCTGGGCTATTAAGTCCATAGGTGCCCAGAGAGGCAAAAAAGTCCATGAACCAACTTTCCAATTAAGGTTTCCTTCTTACAAAAACACACACTTCCATTTTCTCATCGGCAACAGACTGAAAGATGGAAGCTGAACCAGCATCTGCTTCTTGTGAAAACAGGTAACAACAGATGGTTCCACTCAGTCGATCCTTAGTTGCTTCCTGCACAGGAAAACTGTCCATTAATTCAATCTCTGGTGTCCAGGCAGGGCCTTGCTGATGTTCCTGTGTCGCAGCAAGTGTGTGCATGTCAGGCTTTCTGCAGGTTTGTTACAGAGTTTTCCTGTTTCTTTTAATTAGGAAAACCTTGCTGTGTACTCCTGAAGTCTCCCATAAGCTGGTGGGTTTAGAGCAGGATAGGGAGCTCCAGTGAGCTCAGGGAGGACCAGGCAGCATCACAGGCAAAGCAGAAGGGAACTCGACTGGGTGAACATTAATGGAATTTATTGACAGATGGAACTGGCACCTCTCCCCCATCTCTGGGCGGATCACCGTGCACCCTGAACCGATACAGGCAGGTGTAGTCCGGGTGGCCCCAGTTGCTCAGCACTTGCAGCCTGATGTAATTCACGACCCCAGGGAGCTCGTTCTGCAAGGACAAGAAGAAATGAGTCGCCTTTTCCTCTCTGGCCCGTGAGCACTGTCAGAAGTGCCGCAGCGATGGCCTTGATCAGCAGCTTCCTTCCTGCTGCCCCGCAGGGGCTTTTGACCAGTCGTGGTCCAGATGTTCCCTCATTGGGCCATGAGAACAGCAAAGGAAGAAGCAGCGACCAGGTGCCTCAGCCACTTGTGTGCACTTGGGGTCCACAGTCAAGCTGATTCCAGCTTCAACTGTGGTGGTCCTAAGTTTAAACCCCAAATGAATGAGAAGACGGCAGTCCAGCCATCCGCCACCAGGAAGTTAAAGCAGAAGAAAGGCAGCGTGGCACTCGCTCAAGGACAGGGCTGCCTGTACCCTTTGGCAGGGAAGCCTCTCCCCATCCAGCTGCATTTCTCCTCCTCTCCTGCAGTTCTCTCCCTCTGTGTCCCCATACCTTCAGCTGGAAGGTCTGACTGGGATTCAGCGCTGCCAGGAAAGTGAACTGTCCCAGGAACATTCCCTGCTCCTCGTGTTCTTCCTTGAAGCCCTACAGAAAGATGGGTGGAGAAAACAGCGTCTGGTGCACCATGGGAGACTGAATTTCAGCCGGTGAAGTACGGGGTTATTTCAGCTACGGAGTCCAAGGACCATGAGCACAAGGACAAGACGAGAAGCTGCAGGTGGGCAGCACGTCACACTTGCCCACTCAACGAGTCCAGGCTGCCTGTCAGAAAAGGAGCAGATGCTCCCAGTGAGAGGGAGGTGACCTGAGGATCACAAATGCCACTGGGACTGGAAGCCAAGAAGGTTTAGGACCACGCACTGTCCAGCTCCTTTTCCCTGTGGCTCCTGGAGCAGCATCTTGCCCCAGAAGCTTCGAGTGGTACATTGAATAAAAGAGGAATACAATGGGAAGGAAGCAACACCAGGGAGCCTGTTTGTTCTGAGAGACAGGAGGAAGCTTCAGGCCACCAGAATCTTTGACCCATCTTCACCCCCTGCTTAGCAATGCTGTGCAACCCCCTGGCCCCAACTTTAGAGAAGTCACTTACATAGACAGCAAAGTCCTTGGGAGCTCCGGAGATGCTTTCTCCATGGAACGCTGTCCCTGAGACATGGGCCATGGTGACGGCTCTGGGAACGACTGGCACTGACAGCTTGATGAACACGTGTCCCTGACTCCCTGGGAAGGGCCAGCAGTTGCCAGGATGATTTTCTGGCTGAAAGGACAAGAAGAAACTACATGGACATGGAGAACATTGCCCTGGCTCTCACTCCTGCTATAAGCATCAGAGGATTAAGAACTTATTTGGCCAATCAGCTTTGCTCTGAACCACAGCCAGGGCCTTAGGTGGGACCCTGTGGGTACTGAACAGAGCAGCAGTTGCGGGAAATCACGTATCACAAGGCCCTTTCAGCAGAGAAGCCCTTCGATAGCTGGGAGCTGGGCGCTACTTGTAGAAGCTCAACGGCCTCTCCCCATCCAGAGCCCTCACCAAGAAGAAGCCAGGGTCGGTGTGGCTGAAAGGTCCCTGCCCAGAGCAGGGGGCAGCTCCGGCCCCCTGGGTGAACCGTTCCTGCCACGGGAAGCACTCGCTCCCTCTCATCCACTCCCAGCTCCTTCCACTGGCACCAGCCGGCTCTTCAGACTGCGCAGGCAGCTCAGCAGCAGGGCCAGGACGGCTTCAGAGACCAACGTGGGGCCCTCCAGCAGTGCAGGCTCTCAGCAACCGCTGATGCTCACTGAGAGCACATCCCAGAGCTCTGCAGGCTCCTCTGCCATTCTCCTGCCGTGCCGTGCTGACAGTTTGCACAGCGGCTGGGCAGACACAGACTGCAGGAGCAGCCTGGCCTGGCAGAAGCTCCCGCAGAGAACCTGGGGCACTCTGGGAGAGGAAACACTCAGCAGGGAGACACAGGAGGAGAGCAGCTCCATGCGAGCAGGAGGCAGGAGAAGAAGCTTTGAGGAGTAAAGACAGGGGAAAGGCAACTCTGAGCAGCGTGTGTGGTTCATTGTCCAGACCTTTGTTCTACTCTGCTTCTTGGTGCTCCTACCTCCAGAATAAGCTCAGGGGACCTCATGTAATCCACTATTGGCAGCGAATACAGGAAGACTTTTGCTTTGGCATTCCGGAGGGATGGAGAAGTCCTGGAACGAATGATGACAGCCCCTGGAAATTCAAACATGAGCATGACCATCAGGCAGTGACAGGAGGAATATTACCCTGTTGACTTGGAAAAGGCTTCTCAGTTGTCATCCACGCCCTGCAGTGGGTTCCCCTCTTTCTTACTGGCACGACCCCTCTGGAACACACAGCAGGGAGTCATCAAACTCGTATGGAGCTGTGGATAAAGACAAGACTCTGAACCAGCCCTTCTGTTCTTCCCATGGGGTCTGGCCCGTTACAGGCTCTGTCACTGGGGGCACTTTTAGGGCACAAGGTGACCCGTGACTTCTCACCCCTTCTCTCCTACCCCTGGACACGTTCCAATGCCCATCTTGTCAATCTGGACAGGAGGCGCTTTGGAACTGGTTTGTTTGTACAATGTCACTGCACCTGCTGATTTCAGGGCATAATCCGGCATCGGGACCTGCATTTCTTCCAGCTTCTCCAGGGCTTGATTGATGATCTCGTGCACAGCCTGGGAAGGAACACAAAGGAGAGCGCCTGTTGGAAGGAGAAGGACCGGGGCAAGCAGCTCCCCTGCAAGGCCAGCCAAGGTGAGCGGGGACAAGGCCCGTTTCAGATGGAGGGAATGCCCACATTGCCTGGAAGCCTCCCAGGTTTGCTCTGCTCTGATTGTCAGGATCAGAAAGGGGGGGCTGCTCATTCCAGTGTTCTGAATGCTGGAGCTGCAGGAAGGGGCTGTTCCTGTGGAGAGGCCCCAGGCCAGGCAGCTCGGACAGACAAGCCTTCTGGGCATGAGATAGGCCTGGCTTAACTCTGCACTGCTGAGACCATTCTTTCTTTCCAGCCCTCCCTTGAGGAGGACTCGAGGTCTGGGCGCAGAGGAAGGTCCGACTCAGACAGCTGTCATTCCCGTCACGCTCTCTCTTCCCCATAAGGAAGTGTGGAGCAACAGGAAAAGGGAGCGTGGCCATGGCAGCACTTGTTCCAGCAGCACCAGCCTGTTGGCTGTGACAGGAATGGAGTAGGATATGTGCAGACGGAGGATAAAACCCCTGAGCAGATCCTTCTGCCTTGTGCCCTTACCCGTCCGGTAACGCCTGTGAGCTTTGCCTGCTTCACGGCTTCCTGCAGAGCCCGCTCAGCCACATCCTTTGTGCTCCAGCGCAGATGATAAAGTTGTTCCTGGAGCTTACGGAGCTGAATGGGCAGGGACAGGGCTTCGCTGAGGTCTCCAAATTCTGTTGTGGTGCTCCAGGTTAAGGCGCCAAGTCGTCCCACATGGTAAACACCTGTCAGACACACATCAGAACTTAGAACTCGGTCTAAGGCTGGGCTGTGCCTCGGGCTGCCCGCTCCCATTTCTGTGTCTCTCCCAAGTGCCATAGTTGTCTCTCCTCTTGCTGCCTTTGACAGTGGCCATCATGGCGTACGGGCTCTGCAATAGATGGACGTTCCCTGCCCTGGACTGTGCTCCTTGTCCTGCAGAAGATTCTCAGCCCCTGGGGCAGGAGAGCTCAGCCACGGCCTCTCCCTGGGCTGAAGAGAACTGGCTCAGCCCTCCTGGGGAAGGCAACTCAGCCCTTCCTCACCCACACCCGTCCCGCTGGAGCAGGGACTGGCACAGCTCTGTGGGGACTTTCTGCTCTTGGCTGAGCTCCTCTGCTCACAGCGGGGGAAGCAGAACAGGGCAGGATGGAGCCCCGAGTACTTCCTAAAGCACCGTCCTCAGGTCGGAGATCTGCAGAGACTCACCGAAAGAGAATAGACCAAGTAGCAGCACGAGGGTCGATGCCTTCAGTGCCTTCATCGTCCTGCAGAGCAGATAAAGAAAAGGCTGGTGAAGCTGGCGGTTCCCGTGCAGATGAGCAGCAGACTGGAGAGCAACAACAGGGACTGCAGCCCTTGAGCCTGGCGTTGCTGCCGTGTGCATTGGCTTGGTCCTGCACCAGCTCCAGTCACTGCTGGAGGTGTCACCAGCTGCACCAGTGGGGGATTTGTCACGGCAAAGATTGTTTCCGTAGGGACAAAGGGCTCAAGATTGAGTCCGGACTAAGAGCAGGAGTTGCAACAGGACTTGTGTCCACATTTCACATCTGTGGGGCTGGAGAGGGATTCTCTGGAAACAGAAGGACATAACGAACGCCTGTTTCTCCTGCCCAGCATCCGATGGACACTTGTGCTGCTCCTGTTCTCCACCCTCTCAAGAGAAGGTTCAGCCTGTGCCCCTACAGTTCAACAGCTGCCAGGGGGGTGTGTGTTTCCCCTCTCGCAGCGTTTCTTTAGCATCCGGGTTATCTCTGGCCCTGCTCTTGGCAGAACTGCAGACAAATGCAGACTGGAAAGAGGGAGGGTGGCTGAATGTCAATGCGTGCTGGCAAGCAACGGGCAACCAAGGAAGCGCCAAAGAAACCCTCTGGTGTCTGGGCCCTGCTGCCCTGAGCCTGATCTGCCAAGACGCAGCACACACTGCTCTGCAAGGGGGAAATTCCTCCTGCCTGTTCCAGGAGGCTCTCAACAGGCTCACAGCGACACTCATCAGGAATAAACAACCCCTTTTGTTCTCCTAGAGAACTCCTTGCACCCCTCTGAGGATCTCGAGCCCCTTTCCTGAGGCAGAGCCCTGGTGAGGAGCTGACCAGGTTTCCCAAGGAAACCTCCTCTGTCAGGAACACAAGTCAAACCCACAGCCAACAGAGGACACACTGGTGTCCTTCTGGTCCCCGTGGAGAGGAAAACCAAGCAGGCTCAGGGACAGAACCCACCCTGCAGAGCACAATACAGGACGGAGCTGAGCTCTCACAATTACTGCGGCAGGCTGTGTCTGGGCCACCCCTGGGACTCTCTCTGTCCCATCCAAAATGGACCTGTCCCTCATTTTGCAGAGATCAAAGGCTTTCTGGGCCCAGCCCTCGCGTTCATGAAGAGACTGAAAGGCGGCTGCTGCCTTCCAGCAGCTCCAGACCCAGGTCTCAGGCTGCCCTCGTGTTCCTCTCCTGTCCACCCTCCACCCACCCCAGCTGACGAGGTGGAAAACACACCTGGGGAAAGGGGAGGAGGAGTTTTCAAACATACCCGTTCAGACGTTCAACCTTCTCTGTGTGTCCCTTGGTACCTGCTGAGGTGCAGGTAACAAGCATCTTGCTCACTCAGGAATGAGCCAGAACCTCTGCGATCTCAGTTCCCTCAAGATCGAGAGTGACCGAGGCGCAGGGAGACCCCTGGTCTTATACCCTGCTGTGCCGACCTCAGCGCTGACACTGCTTTGTGACACAACGGCAGTGGCTGATGTCACAATGGAAGAGGCTGCGCCACGTTTGGAGGCAAAGTCCCACCTGCAGGAGCTCTCGCGTCTCTCAGTCCCTGCACAGGAAGGAATCCTTCACCACAGAATGACGGGAAAGGTACAAACACGTTACTCTCAGATAACAGACTCTGTCAGCACTCTTCCTCTTGCGACCAAAGTTCAGACAGTGTTGGAAAACAACAACAAAACAGCAAGATGTGCTCCTCAGGAGCACATTATATATCAGCCGTTTCAACAGTAAGTCCAACTCCCATCTGAACCTCAGAATAAGAAATTCCGTCTTAAATTTCCAGGAGAAGGAAGGGCTTTGAAATAGACCAGACCAGGACGTTCATGAAAGCACAGCCATTCAAGTCCACAGCCCTGATCACAGACCACCTGCCCGTTTCCTAAGGCAGGATGTTCTCAGCTGATTCGCAGCCACTGACGTCTGGAAAAGAGCACAAGGTCTCTTGTTCTTTAGCACTGAGCATGGAGGTTGGAACGGGATCTGGGAAGAAAACCACCTACAGTCAGTCTGGTTTCATTCGAGGCCATCAGGACAAGTTCAGTTCACATTCACCAGGAACCACAGCAGGTCCCACCCATCCCTGCAGACCCCAACACCGCTCCTGTGCAGGGTCCCGAGGAGCAGGAAGCACAGAACAAGAAACCTCCCTTCCAAAGAAGCCCCCAGCTGGCTCTTTAACCAAGCTGCACAGAGCAGCAGCCGAGAACAACCTCTGCTGTAGCTGCACCCAGCTCTGCTGCCTGCAGAAGGAGACCAGCTCCTAAATGATTCCCAGCCCTACAGACACAGATCTTCCCCAGGGCAGGGATGAGGAAACACCAGAGTGCACGGACACCTGGTCATTCAGTTGAAGCTGCTGGGGAGAAGGACAGAGGACTAGAGAGAGACAAATGAGACAAGAGAGAAGACAGAGGAGCTGAGAGAGAAAGAAACACACAGGGGAAAGGATGGAGAGATGGAGAGATCAAGGCAGAAAGGAACAAGGAGCTGATGAGACAGGGAGGAAGAAACAGCAGGGCTGAGGAGCAGGACAGAGGGATGGGGATGGGGGAGGAGGAGAAGCAGGAAGGGGGTAGAGAAAGACAGGGAGGGGGATGTACAGATGGAGAGACAAAAAGAAAGGCAGGGAACAGAACAAAGGGACTGAGAAACAAAGCAAAGTTCAGATCAAAATGAAGAGACTGGAAAGGGGAAACATGCAGCAATGAGCTGGAGGAAGAGGAAAAGAGGGCTGAGGAGCAGGAAAGAGGAAGAGAAAACAAAGAAAAGGCAGAGCCAGCTGGACAGGGGAGATATAGTGAGAGGGGATGGGGCAGTAATCTGGACAGAGATGGAGAAAGAAGCAGCAGGGAAAGGGAAGACAGGCAGAAAGACAGAGAGGGAGCAGGAGAGAGAAAGAACAATAAGGGTTGGGGTCAGGATAGAGATTGGGAAAAAATCCTGGGGTGGGCAGCAAGATGGAGAGGGAGTAAAAAAGAAGAGGGGCAGGAATAGGCACAGGGAGCAGGACAGAGGGATACAGTGAGAAATGATGGGGCACGGAGCAGGACAGAGCAACAGGCAAGAATGACGACAAAGAGAAACCAGGGATGATGAGAACGCAGAGGGATGGAGACGGAGAGGGAGATACGAGAAACCCTGCACAGAGATTCAGAAGGGTGGAGGAATAGGGGAGGAAGCAGCAGAGGGACAGAGAGAGAAGAGATGAAGAGGAAGAAGGACACAGTAGGAAAGAGGAGGGAGCAGGGAGGGACTGGGACACAAAACAGGGTGAAATGTCCCCAAGGGCCCAGGACTCACCACGGTTCCTGCTCTCTGCACTGCCAGGCAAGCTGTGGAGTTCAGGCACTTCTGTCTGTGAGAAATGCAGTTGTGATTCATGCTGACATGTTTCATGTTTACAGATATAACCAAATGAGGCTCGGGCTCTGAACCTGAAAAAGGAAAAGGTGGGTAAGTTCTATGTAAAAAGTTCTGAAACTTGTTTATGAGGTTATATTGATAGAGGGAGCTAACATTTTCAGGGTTAACCAACCACGTAATAAGGGCCTACTAACGAACTAACACTTGAAGGCACATGAATATCTAGTTTAGAGCTGTATGTAACCAGTTGTGTTAAGAAAAAACAGAACCTCATCGTGTGCCGAGATCAGAAGTTTTACAGCACCAGCTGTAACCTTGGGGAGACAAGACAGCCAAGATTTACAGCAAAAGGGGGGCCAGTCTGGTTTCGGCCGACTTGGCAGCTTGGGAGACCCATAGAGACCATAGAGACCATAGTGACCCACAGAGACCCACAGAGACCCACAGAGACCACAGAGTCCCATAGAGTCCCATAGAGACCACAGAGACCATAGAGTCCCATAGACCCATAGAGTCCCATAGAGACCCCTCCTCAAAGCCACCAAGTGACACTGAGCAGGTGCAACAGGGGCGGGTCAAGGAGGAGACTATGGAAATGGTTCTCTGAAACTCATTTTAATAAGAAGCAGGAAAGGTTATGAATATGTACAGGTGTTCCTGGGGTCATTATGAATATGTAACACCTTACTGTATTTAAGCACACCTCTTACTGTTTAAAGGTGTGCGTGTTGGGCGGAGCAAATCCCCCGCGCACCCAGCGCTGTTTTGCTTATGCTCTAACAAACAAGTGTTTAAGGAATACAATTAAGGAATTGGATTAAACGTTGTTTATCCATACAAAAAGCCTAAGTTATTTATTTCATTGCTTTACAACAAGTGATTGAATCTGCTATAGAAAAGTTCAACCATCTCTTGTATTACAAAGGATAAATGAAAGTATGGATTTTTGTTGCATCTAATCCATAATGCAAGTATCAATTAAAAATATATTAGCAGTGGTTCCTTCAAATATTCACTGTGAAGGCAGTTCCTGGCATGACTATATTAGCGTTCTTACTATTTTACAGGAGAAACACAGGGCACAGCTGATTTTGCCCACGTGCAGCGCAATGATCACACGAGTGTGGTGAACCGGGTGAAAGGCCCTAGAGAAGGAAAATCAGGCTCCGTGTGCAGAGCCAAAACAAAAATCCTTTTCAGACTGTTTAATTTTGAAAAGCTACAACGGGTATAAAGCAGAAAAAAGAGCAGTGAATGTGCATAAACACAATTAGATGTTTTTTCAGTTCCATGATGTGCTCTTTTACTAAAAGCTGTCTGCTGGAGTGGATATCCTGGACACGAACAGGCGGGTTCCTGGCGTTGTGCCCACGGTGATTCATCCACTGTGGCCGTGGGTGTCAGGCCTTGATACAACAGACACAAAACCTTGGGAGGGAGGTGAGCACAGTAAAACACTTAAAGATAATGAGCTAGCAGATTTGATTTAATCTTTACTTAAAAATACACATGGCTGCTGTCTTTTTTCCAGTTTAGCTAGGACGGGCTCCAATATCTCTATTAATTCTAATTACAATACGTGACAAAAATTAAGGGGCGGAAAGCTTTGTTTTTACAACGGTAAATACAGTCTAAATTTTAATTTGGGAAACAGATAAAGGGGTGTAGCAAATGAGGCACAGACTCTGTTTAAGATGTAGAGAGACGTTTAATACAAACTCAGTTTTGCATTTGAAACATCGCATACCTCTGTCCTCGATGTACCAATCGGGTATCAATCCCTCTGTCCCTGATGTACCAATTCCATATCAATCCCTCTGTCCCTGATGTACCAATCCTGTATCAGTCCCTCTGTCCCTGATGTACCAACCCCGTATCAATCCCGTATCAGTCCCTCTGTCCCTGATGTACCAATTCCATATCAATCCCTCTGTCCCTGATGGTTCATGTCCCACACAGTCCTTGCTGCTTGTGTTATTCCACCAGCGCTTGTTCTCATGCTGTGACTCTTGCAGTTTCTCACAGGCCTGATGTCACAACCCTGCCACATCTCCACCTTCTTTGTTTAACAATTGCAGCCATAGCAGCGTGTAACTGCACAGCCACTGCACCATTAAAGCTTTTTTCAATCATTCATTGTACACGAGATAAGACACATGGTATACAATCAATAAGTACCAGACTCCACATACAAACATTCTAAGCAGCGGGTTAAAGGGCCGTGTTTTGCAATTTTTGTGGCACCCATAACTGGTACAGAATCGCTACTTAATATTCCCTGCATAGTGTTTAACACAGAATAATGAGCTCCCAGTCAACTAAGAATTCTCATTCTCTGTTCTCCAAGTCAGGACCTATATTAATATATTATTGAGCTGTCGGTTTAAGACGGTGTAAAAACTCAGTGGGAGACTCCTCACGATCCTGTTTAATCTCAGAAGGTTTTGGCATATTTACAGCTTTAGGCACAGCGTGTCTAATCCCGTATAAAATGCACTGTCCATACCAATGCAGCCTATCCCCGATATAAGGATATCAGGATCCCACCCTGGACTGACCGAGGGACAATTTTGATCTCATGTTCTCTGTGTATTCTACACCAATAGCTGTTCTTCAACAAACCTCTTACTGGTTTCCATTTCTTTCCCCGATTATCCTTTTTCAAAACAAATGGATCTGAAGGGGATAAATACAATGCATAAGTAACACTATGTATTGTGTAATATGCCTTATGTAATAGGCAATATATGATTTAAAATATATATCTTACTATATATTACATGTAGCGCATTACTATACTATACATCTCAAAGTATACCCACCTAGACCTGCGCAGCATATTAATATTATTTACAGTGGCCGCCATTAATTACAATATTCAATCAGATTCTCCTGGTTGACTCCCTGTTGAACAGCAAACGATCCTTTTCCAATGTCAGAAAATACAGCCTGGGGAGGATTTCTCCCGAATCCTCCTGCCGATTGTCCACTACCTACTTCACAATCACAATAACAGACAATTGGTGAACCGTAAGTACTGGACTATAAAATCACCCAAGACACAAGTAACAACAACAAGCCACTAAAGACACAAACAATTATACAATTGCTAAGGCACACACAGCAAAATCACTAATGGTACCTTTATCAAATTACTGTTCCCTCGTTTTTCTCTTTTATTTATTGTTTTCTCACTTTTCTCTTTAATTTTTTATTTCTTTCTTTTTTTAAGTTACCCAGTTTACAAAATGCGCAGATGCGAATACGCAGACCCAACGTGCTGGTGTCGCCCACGTCTCGCGCAGGCAGCGTGCCAACCCAACCAGACAATGAAAGTGCCTTATCTCACTGATGGGGTTTTACCCGCATCCCGAGCTGGTCCGAGGATCTGTGGTCCCTTCCAGGAATTCCCCAGTGCTGGCACAAGGTCCCAGAGATCCTGGGATCCACGGGAGGTCAGGCAGATTATCCCATCCTCGTCGCCAGAAAACGATACCGAAAAGTTGGCAAACAGACTTTAACACTGTTTTGAAAGTGTTAAAAAGCAGGCACTTTTATTACAGCGCGCTGGGGGATCGCTCCTCTAATTGAGCGTGCATTCCGCTTTCCTCTGGTTTTACATATTGTGGAACTCCTCCAACAGCAAAACATGTCAACCAATGTTACAGACGTCTCGTGCTCTTTCACCAGCGCGTGCAGCACCAACGAGAAATCTGGAATGAGCGTCTACAGAAACACGTACGTATATACCCAATTCAGAACAATGCGTTACATCTGCTGGCCGTACTTCATTGGCACTAATCCGTCCTGGATTAACACCCTCTGTGGATGGCACGGGTGCCAACTGTTGGCAATCAGGGCAGGACAAAAGAACGCTCCTGGCCTCATCCGTTGTAATTTGAAATTGTCGTTTGAACGCCTTTGCACTCTGGTGAAAGAATTTATGTGATCATTTAGCTTGCTCCAAGGCTTTAGGCACAGTGAGCGGCACAGCTTGTGCATCATCCCTCCTATTGCCTTCGCAAGTGGTCCTGGAAGGGCAGTGCGAGAGCGGGTGTGCATTGCATAATAACCATGATGTCTATGACTTATTAGAAACCATAGCATTCTCAATTCAGCCATCAAAAGAGGATTATCCTCTTCCTTAAGAAAAGAAGCTTCCAGGCAGTTAAGTATGCCAGCTGCATAATATGAGCCAGTTACAACATTCAAAGGTTTGTTACAGAACACCAAAGCGATCCCAACAGCTGTCAGCTCAAGAACTTGTTTGACCCTTGGTCTCTTTTTCTACCTTGTGTTTGCAGCACTGGTATCTGAGTTTAGCCACGTCATTACAACTTTACGTGAGCGACCAGAGGCATCAGTAAATACAGTCTTGTCGCTTACTGGTCGTTGCTGACAGCAGCAGTTGCTGTACAATGGTAAATTACCAATTTCAGCCCACAGTTTATGCTGAGGGTAATAAACTGATATGTTCCCTGCGTATGTTGCCAATGCGATCTGGAAATTCATATCTTCAGTTAATTAGCATTGCAAATTCTCCTTCATTGTAGGAAGAAATATACCTTCAGGTCTATCCCATACATAGCATATAAACATTCTCTGCCTTTAATTATTGGTTTTGCATACAATTCTTTTATTATCCAAACTGTTTTCATTGGTGTGTGAGCTAGAAAAACCCATACGGCCACAGTCACCTTTCTCCCTCCTTGAGCTCTCCTGACCTGCGGTTCCAACACCGGTGTCTTCTTTCTTGATCCCTCTTGACTGGCAGGTGCGCTCCAGCCCTCTTTACCCATCACTGTTCCTCACAGGTTCACCTCCTTCCTTGCTTTTCCTTTGCAC
This sequence comes from Streptopelia turtur, assembly GCA_901699155.2. NCBI lineage: Eukaryota > Metazoa > Chordata > Aves > Columbiformes > Columbidae > Streptopelia > Streptopelia turtur. The sequence goes on from CABFKC020000067.1 coordinate 86,804, forward strand.
GCTGCTCCACCTGAAGAGAAACACACGGAGGACTGAGCTACACCAGCCCAAGGGCACTACAGTCAGACAGGGGCTGAGTCCGGGGCTGACACCTCCCCACACCCCACAGCGAGCCCACCTTGCCTTGGCACCAGCCCCTCGCACAGCCCTTCCCCTCAGCTCTGCCCCTCCGCTGCAGCACAGCTTCCGCAAGTGTCCTGCTCAGGCTGGACCCCAATGTCACAGGTCAGAGATGTCACAGCTCAGTACAAATGCCCACGGTCCTCACCTGCTCTTTGGTACTTGCTGGACCCCAATGTCACGGGTTAGAGATGTCACAGCTCAGTACAAATGCCCACGGTCCTCACCTGCTCTTTGGTACGTGCGGAGGGTCACGTTGCTGTGCCCCAGGGCACTGGCCTGCACGGCCCTGCCCGGCAGCGGGCGCGTCTGGAGCTGCCAGCTGGTTCTCCAGCTTTAGGGTCCCCCGCAGCAGCCCGCTCTCCTCAGCTCTGCACACCCAGCCAGTTGCGCCGCCCAGGCAAAGTCAGCTTCACCCTCTGCCTACACCTCACCTGCAAACAGCCAACTCTTCAGCTGACAAGCGCCCAAAACCCACCGACAAACTCTCCAAATCTCAGCCTTTTGCTTTCAACTGCTGCCTCTAGTGCATCTCACAGACAAGCCTCCAAAATTCCCTCATCCTGCAATAATACTCCAGCACTGATCGCCTGCGGGAACAACCGGCACAATACCATGCAAACACCAACCAGTTCTGGCACGGAAATATCGCTGTCTCCTCAAGATTCCACCTACACCAACTGCTGACAAACACACGCTGTCCACACCAAAGCCAAACGCTGCAACAACCAGCGACAACTCAAATTTGCGTGTGCGGCGCAAAATCGCAGGTGTGAGCTAACGCAGAGCTGGGCTTGACAGCTGCAGAGTGTGCACCCTGTGGCTTAACGTGGCCAGTTACTGCCATTCTGCCTTCTCCCCGGGAGAAGCGCATGAGCACAGGCTGCTCCAAGGCACGATGCCAACGGTTTGGATCTCCGGGTCTCTGAGGGCGAGAGTAATAAATGTGATCTGTGTGTGGCGCAGGAACTTCCCGTCCACTTGCTCCTCCGTTCAGTCAGGTGCTGCAAGAGAGGGACAGAGAAAGAAACAGTTAGGACCAGATTAACAACCTCGTCATCCCTGTCCCCAAACCTGCAGGCGTCCTAGGAGGCCTGATCTGTTTTGCTCTTCTCCCTCTCTTTGCTGGAATACTTTACTGCACAAATTTCTGTCATGAACACTCTCTTAACCAATCTGATGTGTTCACAGTTCCCAGCCCAGCACCCATTCCTCAAGGTACCTCAGCATTTCCCTTTGAAACCACACCTTAGTGCCATCCCGTCCTGAGCTACCTCAGCATTGCCCACTGCAGCCTCCTCGACGCCATCTCCTCCCTGAGGTCCCTCAGCGCTCCTCGGCCCACACGCTTCTGCAGCGTGGCCCCGCCCATCCCGCACAGGAGCCAATCCCGTCCGCGCCCGCCACCGGGCCCCGCCCCCCCTCCCGGCCCGGGAGTAGTTACAGCTTCCTTACCATCCCAAATCCGATGTCTTCCAAAACAAAGCTTGCGAGCGGTGGAGGAACAAGCTGAGATGACTCAATGTGAGTGATAGAGCATAGTTCACTTTATTGGGCCAGGGTACACATATCCACCTCAGACCACTACACATCTCACTGTTTTCTAAGGTCTCAGCACCCCACGTTTAGCCCAGGACACATATGGCTCATTTCACAAACCCAGCAATATTTTCTTTCTTGTAGGATCTCTGTGGTTCTCCACTGGGTATTGAGATAATACGAAGATGTTGTAGGACAGGTTTGTATCCTGGAGGGAAACTCACAGCTTGGAAGGAAACCTCATGCAGATAGCCAAATGTCTGAATGATGGCATTTCATTCATGGAGATTCAACCCTACAGACTTCATTGCCCACACTCCACAGGTCAGAGCAAAGCTGGGACACTTGTGCCCATGGACACACCTGCAG